>LOEQ01010322.1:0-17451 GCA_001685075.1 Bramus lutescens | reverse complement strand
ATGTACTGGCTGTGTGGGAGCCTAGTCTGTTTGGATGCTCACCTTCCCAGACCTTGATTTGTGGGGGAGGACTTTGGTCTTCCTACAGGGCAGGGAACCCTGACTGCTCTTTGGACTGGAAATGGAGGGTGTGGGGAAGGGGGAGGGAATTGGGAGGGGGTAGGAAGTGGAAATTTTTAATAATAAAAAAATTTTAAAAAGAAACAGTCTTGGTTAAAAAAGTTACAATAAAGACATATTTAGATGAAACAGAACTCTAAATGGTCACAGTGTGTTTAAAAATGTACAACGGCTTGGGAGAGAGAGAGGGAAAAGAGGATAGGGAGTTAGACAAGAAGGTAAATGATTTTTTAAAAAGTCTTTAAAGAGACAGAGTACAGACAGTCTTAGATTAAAGTGATAAAAATAGGCTATGTAAAGATGGAAATATACAGAGAGTCTAAATTAAGTACATTACATATATTTTTTTTTAATTTTTTGACTGTGAAGGAGCAAAGTACAGAAAGACATTCTATTGTATGGGCTGCTAACCTTAACCAACATATATATTTCAAAGGTATCTTGGCTTCAAATTATGGTTCTAAGGAANGACTGTGAAGGAGCAAAGTACAGAAAGACATTCTATTGTATGGGCTGCTAACCTTAACCAACATATATATTTCAAAGGTATCTTGGCTTCAAATTATGGTTCTAAGGAATGGTTGCTTTGGAACAAAGGGTTCTTGTTTTGTTTCCACAGATGATGAGAAGCTGTAAATTTCTCACAAACTAATGTGGTTTGATGTACCAAGATTCACCCTGAAAGGTCAACTGAACATCCCCTGAAATTTCTTTGCCCAACAAAAAACAGGAAGCAGTTTGGAAAGAACTATGCCCCAATTCCCAAATATTGTTTTTAATTGCTTGCTTATATTTAAAGAGGTATATGCTATAGAGATGGATAGTTTGTATCTCTAGGGATCTTGGTTTATTGATATAAATTTAAGGTCAATTTTGTTAAATTCTGCTCTTGATAAAGGTATTGTGTTTGTGCATTTTATTTAAAAATGTAATGTATAATTAAGAAATTTATGTTAATAGAGAGTCATCTATAATATCAAGCTTCTAGTCACGTTAGGTTTTCTAGATATATAAAGGCATATTTCAGTTAGATAGGCATTCTTCAAATCTTTCAGAAACCTTCAGAATATGACATTTAAAATGTTTTAAGAACTTAAGACTTATCATGACAATGAGACACATCTGCTCCTGGCAGCAACAATGTACTTCAAGAGGATTCAGGGCATTGAAGAGGCTCCTCGTGGAGTTTGTTAGTCATTTGGGCAATAAATTGCTCTTGCCTGAATTGCTTGACTGGACTTGCAGGACCCACAGAAAAATGACTGCTGAAATTGCCTAAAGGTGAGATGGTCCTTCAGGGTTCTTGCTTCATAAAGCAGTCTGGCAGACATTCTGCCAGACACAGAAGAAAGCAATTTACAAACTACCAATATAGGTAGAACTGTCTTGAAATTTCATGCTTCATGGAAAAGTCTTTAGGACACTGTGGGCCTATGGGCTGATGATAGATGCCCCAAAGTTACAGAAGAACTCTGGTGATGGTCCAGGCAAGGAGATGTCTCTGTCAGTTCTAGAGTTTTGAAAGTTGCTTACAATGCAGTTCTTGTTTACTTAGGTAATATTATATCCATCTGCAGTCTTTGATGAAGTTGAAGAATAGATTGTTATAGTTATAGTTTTCCTTAGTTATGATAAGATAAAGTAGATACAAATATTGTAACTATAATTCTTGCTTGATATCTGTCTTGTTATATGTAATTTTCTATGTCAAAGTTAAAAACTGCCTTTTTATTTAAACATAAAAGGGGAAACAGTGTAGGAAATCCTTCTGTCTCTGTATTGCCTGTATTGTTAATGAATAAAGAAGCTGCTTTGATCTGTGATAGGACAGAATAAAGGTAGGCTGGAAAACTAAACTCAATGGTGAAAATAAGTAGGCCGAGTCAGAGAGAAGACATGTAGCCACCTGCAGGAGACAGATGCCTCTGCTGGAGCCCATGGAACATTGCTGGTAAGCCATAGCCATGTGGAGATACATATATTAATAAAAATTGATTAATTTAAGATATAAGAAATAGACAGAAACATGCTTAAGCTATTGTCCAAGCAGTATTGCATAGAATATAGTTTCTGTTTGATTATTGCAGGTCTAAGCAGCCAGGAATAAATGAGCGATTTCTGCCAACATTCACCTACAAAATTGACTTTCTCAAGTTTTTTAGCAATCTAAATATATCTTTTCTTTTTCATAGTTGTCCTAATTTATAGGCAATTATTTAAAATATTACCAATTGTCTGGAAACTCCAAAAGAGTTAAATCTCTGCTTCACTGGCCCTTCAGTATATTAGGCTAACAGTGTTCCACAGATAAGCGGTGATTATGTCAAAAAAAATTGGAGTTTCTAGTACATAGATGGGAACCTGTGTATGCCAGTCCTAAATACTTAGAGTTGAAACTGCTTCCGAGTTGGAAAGGGTCACAGATGGAACCTTAAAAGTGGCAATCTCCTTCATGTTATATTGTAGTTGAAACACAGACACACACACACACACACACACACACACAAACAATAGCTAACTCAGAGCTCCTCAGGACTTGTTAGAAAAGGCAGAGACCTTTTAACTGGATCATAAAAGCTTACAACTCAAAGCAGTCTACCACTCATAGATATCAGAGGCAGCTGTTTTGGTCCTGAGACCATTGTGTAAGAACAAGAAAAAAAAAGTATTGAACACCTTGTGGTATTGGACTTGTTCCTGATGCAAGAAGAATGATATGGATACACCACAGCACACATTTTGCACATCCTTTAACTTCTAAGCTATTGATTATCATTTTCTACTTCTTAATGGACAGGGACAAAATGAAAAATAGGCAATGTCATTGAAATTTTGGCAAGAAGGCCTTATAAGGTTTATAAATATTGCATTTGTGCTTTGTTGAAGTAGCCATTGCACAAAGTTAATGGGTTTTGGCAGCCCTGGGTGGCCCAGTGCTGAGTGACTGACTGGCATAAAGGTCAACTACTTAATTCATAAGCTCTCCCTCCACAATAAAGGCACCAGCACTGACCTGCTGGCAGAGGAAGCTGCCATTGTCACCAATGATACAATAGTGATGATTTAAAAAGAATCCATCCACCTTCTTTGATGTCTGTCTCTTGTGATCAATGGCACTTAAGCCAGGTCAGGAATAAGAGTGGGCACTTCAAAAGCTGGATAACAATTAAAGCTAAGCTGCTAAGAAGCACCATTAACTTTTTGCATTCTGTTCTAGCAAACTGAACTTTCCAGATGCAGATAATTACTACCTTTCTCTCTAGACAAGTTCATTTTCTATTAGTTTTAAATGGCTCAAATAAGAATTCAATGACTCCACAAATAGAAATTTATTTTTAAACTCTAACTCTGAATTGTGCTTTTTTCGCTCTCTTTACTTCATTTTCTCTGTGTGAGAGAAAATAAGGTGGGAGATAAGATAAAGAGAGACAGAAACAGAGATAGGGAGACAGAGAGATGCATGAGCATATGTATGTGCATTCACCCATGTAGCATGTGGAGGCCATAGACTGACATCTTTAATTACTTCTATACCTTAGTTTTTGAGATTCTGTCTCTCACTCTATGCAGAACTGTCCTATTCTTTTCACAGATACTTATTGACTAATGAGTTAGGGGGATTTACTTATCTCTGGTTTTTAGTCCAGAGCTCAGATGAGCATCAACAACCCTGGCTTTTTATGTAGATTCTGGGAATCCAAACCCATGTCCTTATTCTTGCACAAGAAGCACTTTCTCTCCTGAGCTATTTTTCCATTTAAATAATGCAGCTGTTTTCTCATGTGCATGTGTATGTTTGGGGGTGGGTGCAGGATGGACTATGTGGAAATTAGAGAATGAACTGTGGGAGTTAGTTCCTGGGTAATGAACTCAGATCATTTAGCTATTGAGCCTTCTTTGCTAGTTCGAATTTAGTTTTTTAAGTACACCGAAAATCCTATCCTACACTTTTTTACACCTTGAAATAGAACAGATTATACCAACTTATAAATATTGAGAGAAATAGCAGAACAAAATTATATTTCTTGAAAATATAATCACATAATTCAGTGGATTGTTTTTTCAATCTAAGCACTAATGATGTCATATTTGGGAAATTGTTTTATGCATTATAGGATGTTTAGTGCCATTGATGACTTCAACTTATAAATTTCGGTAGAAATCTCCTTAAGTTGTAACAAACAAGTTTGTTTATAGTTATTATCAAATATCCCCATAAATGAGTACTACCTCAGATCATGCAGTCTTATTTGACAACTAAATAAATAAATACTTTTATTTTTCTACAAATAAAGAGCACTGGGGACTCAAAAATATATTGTACAGTCTCAGTCCTCTAGTATCTGAAAACACATTAAAAAAAGAAAGTTAGGTTATAGAAGGAGAAATAGCTCAGTGATATAAACATATGTCAGACAATTCTGAGGATCAGAATTGAGATCTCATGACTCATGCAAAAAGCAGCTTGTGGTGTTGTGACCCACTTGCATTTATAGCACTCCAAAAGATGAGATAGAGGACCAGAGAATTTTTGACTTGCCTGACTAGTAGTCATGTGTGGGAGCTCTGAGCTCAACTGAGAGACCTTGCCTCGATGAACAGGGTGGAGAATACTGAATGAAAACTTTCAATGTTAACTTAGACTATTGTATGCACAGGCAGAGATATACATGCATTTCTGGGGATATGGGTTAACTCACATACACATACACATGCTACTCACTGCACATGGAAAGACACAGTAGGTTAGTAAATGAAACTATTGGTGTGTATAAGGTTGAGTTGAGCATTTTAAGTTCTTTCTATGGTTTAAAATAAATTTGTATTATCTGATATATGGTGTGTTATATATTGTTTGTTTGTTGCTATTGTTGTGATGCCATGTTCTGACAACAGTTATAGAAGAAAAATTTTTCTTTGACCAGAAGTTCCATATAGAATGCAGTCCATCATGGCAGGAACGGCATGCCATTCAGGAAACAGAGTGAACACATTTCATCTACATACAGGAAGTGAGGCCAGGCTACAAAATGTCAAAGCCTGTTCTGGTGACATACGTCTTCAAACAAGGCTCTGCCTCCTGAAGAATCTCTAACTTTCCCAAACAGCACTACAACTGGGAAAAAGTGTTCAAATATGTGAGCCTATGGAGGACGTTTCACATTCAAATTACTGCATTGGCTGACTCATGCATTAGCCAGGTAACTAAACTCCTCCTTGTAATTTTGCATGAAGGAACAATGAAGAACCTGGAAATGTCAGAGATAAATGATGAGAATAAGGGGGCCATGTTTTAGTTTTTCGCTTTGTTTTGTTTTGTTTTATTGCTGTGATGAAACAATATGACAAGTAGCTACTTGGTGAGGAAAGGGTTTATTTGTTTTACAAATCCTGAGTCATGACCCATGGAAGGAAGACAATGCAGAAAATGAAAGCAGGTAGAAACGTTGAAGCAGGGGCTGATGCAGAGGCCATGGAGGAGTGCTGTTTACTAGTTCAATCCTCACAGCTTTTTTAGTCTGCTTTTTTACAGAACCTAGGGTCACCTGCAATAGGCTGAACCCTCCCTGAGTACCGCTAATTCGGAAAATCTCCTGCAGGTTGGCTGACAGCCCAATTTATGGAAACATTTCTGCTGCAGTTGAGGTTTATTCCTCTCAGATGACTCTAGCTTTTGTCAAGTTGACATAAGATTAGCCAGTAAGAGCCATAATAATAATAGAATGGAAGAGCTTGAATATGTGGAATGAAGTTTAGTATCTTTGAGATTGATAACCCAGTATCTGAAGATGAAAATGAGGTTAATTGGAGGATGTCAATTTTTAAAGGATCTACAAAATAAATGTTCAGACTTTTTAAAGTGTTGTGAAAGGACATTATATGGCAATGAAACTATATTTGACACTGAACAGTATCCTGGTCTTGCAGCAACTTCTTTTACCTGACATAGAACTGGCTTTTCTATCACTCTGAATCAGCCACATTTTCCAACTCCAGATTGCAAGTCAAAAGAAAGTACACTTTCCTGAAACTGACAAAAACTAGAAGGTGAACTTCAGCAGTGAGAGACTTGCTACCCCAGCTGACTACCATATACTGAACAAGTAGGCTGGATCCTGTTTAAAATCCAGGCTTGGGAGGCATCAGATCGAATGCAGTGAAACAGGGCAGACCTCAGTGCAAAATCATAAGGAAACTGCTAATGGAATACACAATTCACAGTCCTGACAGTCAAATTGAATTTGTACTAGTTAAACGGCAAGAAATATTACTTAAGTCAACCATTTTGGGAAACTGTCCAGGAAAACCACAACCATATGCAATTCTGCAATGGAAATCAATAAGACCCATAGCTAGTTCCCAATGAGAGGAGTCTTTGAAGTATTTTAACAGCAGCCCTGAGATTATAACTAAGCTGCCAGCTTTCCTAGGCAGGGATTGTTTTACTTTATAAATCCATATTTCCAGTAGCATGTAAATACTCATTTCACTCACTTGGTCCTAGTGTACTGAGCAAAGCAGAAATATATACAATTTATATAAAATCTCTCTTTGACATTAGTGAAAATTATCTAAGTGGTTAATAATGAAAGGTGTCTCCAAGAGCAATATCATTTTATCTTTGTATTAACATTTAGTTAGGATCCCAAGTAACATTCACTAAAGCACTGCTAAAATTCTAAGTGATGTTTAAATTCTAAGAGCAAATCAAGGTTAACAGAAATAAAGCACTTAATACTAGACTCAAATTACTATTTTTGTTTTAGCATCAATTTATACTCAAGAAAAGACATGCCCAAGGCTCTGTGCCTGGGACTCTTGCTCCTGGCTTCTAGAGTCAATGGAGAGATGTGCACATACAATTCAGTAGCAAGTGGATTGATTTACTTTCTCAACCTTCTCCATCAATACAAAGACATCCATACTCAGGGCTATTTTTAATCCCTACAGGTAAAATGGACACAACATGACATGACAGAGTAACTGGTATTTTTTTGATTTTTCACTTAATACAAGCATAGAGGACTCACAAGGGTCTCTGTGAGATGAACAGAAGATAAATCAAAGAGATTTCAGACCCTTAAACTGATTGCTATTTAGAGTAATACAATGTAAATTAACTAAAATAGGTTCTACTTAAACATTATTAGCTGAAAGAATTAAAAATTAAACCATTAGAAGTAAAATAAACAATTAAAATAAAACCTAGACTGTCCTGGAAAAGGGAATAGAATACTATTAGCTTTTGCAACTATTAGAAATATTCACGTATATATGTGTTCATAAAATGAATTCACATGGATTTTTTTCTCTCTTGTTCTGTTCTCAGTTACCAAGTGCAGACAGCACCCTACAAATATTGAGAAGGTTGTGAGATGGCATTTTTGGCAAGACCAGTCATTTTTTCTCCTACAGCTGTTTGGATTGTGCCTAAGGTTTTTTATGAAGTTGATGGTGTTCCAATCAGCATCTATGAGGATAGGAAGACGTTCCAAACATATCCCAGATGTTAATTTTTATTTTTTGAAACAGAATATTCTATTAAAAAGACAGCAAATGATGTATATTCAAACTGTACATTCACTAAGGAGTCTGAAATTCGATGCTTTCTTCAAGTCATACATAGCATTTGCCAATAAAAATTAAGAAACATAGAATTACTTTTATTGTGTGTGTTTTCATATTTTTGTAATTATATTTCAATACTTACAAGTGAGCTGTGAGTAGAAATGTGTCTAATGACAAATAAGCTGCAGATTTATGTGGAGAAAAACAAAAGATCCTGCCTATGTACTCCATCATATTTAGTTTAAATACAAACTGATTATTCAAGTCATATGATGAATATACAGTCTAATTTATAACACATTTATGCTAATTCAGTGAGTTATTATATACTATTTTTATAACTTTTGGCTTTCATACATTACATAAATTCAATACATATTCCTAAAGAAACTAAACTACTCTTTAGTTGTTAATGAAGGAACTTTAAAAATTATTGACATGGATTTTTAAAATAAAATACATAGATGTATTGATTATTGAGCAAGGATTGTTTGAGTTTTGACAAATTTTAAAATAAATCTGGACTAAAAAATGACAAAGTAGGAAGTTTATCTATTTCAGAGAAGTATGGTCACTTTACTTCAGTTACATGCTATTCAAAGCAAACTTCAACTTGAGTTAGTCAAGTGAAATCAAATGGAGCAAGATAATGCTAGGAAATCAAATCAAAAATAATAGAGATGCCGATCAATTCTCCTTTTTGTAAAAATAAACAAGAAAGTGTATTGCAACAGGTTTTGCACATGGTTAAGCTATTGGTGTACAAACTCCACTGAGGTCCATGTCCTACTTTTCCTGGTGTACAAAACTGCACTGAAGTCCATGTCTGCCTTGCACCTGAGAGTAGAATATTCTGTGCTCATAATGTGTTAAAAAGTGTACTAAGAATATGCACATTTTTGGGTATTTAACTAAAAGAATACAAATCAACTATAACTAAAGGAATTAAAATGTGGTTGCTGACAAAAATTATTCCTCAGAGATCTATTAAGAGGTTCCTGCCTTGTTAAAAGACTGACACTTTATTCCATTTCATTAACTAAAGTGAAGTCTTTGTAACATGTTTGATTACTACAGTGAGATGGATAGTCCATTGAACAGGTACGATACCAGATATTCATAAATCTGATTGTCCTGTAGATCAAATCCAGTCACAAAAAATCAATTCTGGCACTGGCTTGTATCTGTGTTATAATTTATTACCATGGAAAACTGATGTTTGGAAACAGTAATTTTGCATCCACGGAACAATGTACAAAACACATCTAAAACAAGGCTGTCGTTATAAAAATCATCTGTGAGAAATGGTACGCAAATTACACAGAGGCTTTTCAAACACAGAGCATTGCATTACATGGTATAAATACCATTTTAGTCACATTTCTTTCAATTCATTTTATGCTATTCAGGAAAATGGATACACCTTAGCAGGTGCTGTATAAAGAAAGAAGAAAAATGAAGCTTTCCCTTGATGCACCTGTGGCTTCTGAGTGAAGATCACAATAGCCAAACAAAATGCAATCAATATAGATTGTAGGCATTGGGATGCGGCTGTCACTGCTCTTCTCTGGAATGTTTTATGAAGCCTTCTGGTGTTATATCTTTTCTAATTAAGTTGGAGATCATGTCTAGCTTTTATTATGCGATTTGGCATGCTGAACATGAATGCAGTTGCAGAGAATTTTTAGGGTGTTACCTGGGTGAGTGTTTCCATTGCTCTTTATATGCAAACAAACATTAAAAAGAAAAGCACAGTTTTTGAGTTATCATTAGCAAGTGCTTCACAGATATTAATTACTTGCTAAGTCAAAGAAGTTCTAGGAATCATGGCCTATTCAAAATCTAAGGAGCTACACATGCAGATGAAGTAAGAGTTTAACCAGTATGTTCATTTCTTTAAACAGAAAATTTAAAAAATGAGATTAGAATTTATCTGAGTGTAAAGAAATGCAAAGTAACTGTAATTTATGATTATATGGTCATAATTATAGTACTCATTCTAAATGTACTTTGTTAATATAATCATATAAAATTCAGTTATCAAACAGTTTGTATTATTTACCAAGTGAGAGGATAAACACATTTTCTCTATTTTCATGCTTGGTAAGTTTTCTCTTCTTGAAAAAAAGTGCTAGTCCACCAACTTTGGCATGACATTGAGAAAAACTGCATAGGACCAAACTAGACCATCTGAATGTCGGTGGCAGTTCTATGGCTGGGGAAGACGGTGGGACAACTGGCAACGGAACCAAAATTTATCCCTACTGCTTGTACTGGCTTTTTGGAACCTCTTCTTTTTGGAGGAATTACTTGCTCAGCCTAGATGTAGTGAGGAGTGCCTTGGTCCTGCCTCAAACCAATGGCAATGTGCTAGACTTTTTGACTCCTCATGTGAAGCCTCACCCTTTCTGAGGAGTTGAAGCGGGGGAGATGGGGGCGTGGAGAGAACAGGAGGAAGGCTCAGAGTGGGAGCTGGGATTGGTATATAAAATGAGATAATATACTTTTATAAATAGATAAATAAATAAATAAATAATCTGATATAATCAAGGTACTTTTTTTTTAAAGGGAAAAAGAAAGGTTCTTTTTGTTTACTTAATCATTAATTTCCAGGCCAGGGAAAAGCTTTTAGGTGTAAGCATTAAGACTGAAGCTTGGATTCCCAGAACCATGTAAAAGCTTAGTGTGGGTGGCAGCCAGCAGGAAATCCCAGTCTTCCAGAGGTTGAGCCAGGGTCTAACTAGCGAGACTAGCCAAGTTGGTTAATTACAGTTTCAGTGAGAGACCTTAGCTAAGTCAATAAGGTGGGGAATGATGTATGCAGACCTCTGAAATCAAACTCTAGGCTCCACATGCATGGATGAAGGGCACAGCATACACATGTACCCTCAGATTTACTAGCAAGACACATATATAGGAAACAGTGCACATATGAAATGGACATTAACTCTACATATGAGTGGACATCAGAGGAGTCAGTTTGATTTTTCATTTTTCAGATTAAATTCAGGCACTCTGACCAAAAAATAAAATGAGGGGCAAACAGAAGAAAATATGGAAAGAAGAAGAGGAGGGAGGGACAAAGGAGGAGGAGAGGGAGAAAGGGAGGCAGGGAGGGGAGAAAGATGAGAAGGAAGGAGAACTGGAGAAAGGGGAGAGAGAGTTGAAAAGCAAGAATGTTCTGCACATATTGTAAAAATACAGAAATCACTTACCTTTATGCAAAACTCTACAGGCTCTTTCCTACATTGGGTTCATACACTGGAGGGTGAGGCTGCTTTGCCAAGTAGCATAGGTTTGAAAGGGGACTTTATCTCTTGATAATGAAAAGATCTAGAAAAAAGAAAAGTCTATTTCAAAATAGGAAAGGAAAGAAAATATAAAATGTTCAAACTTCCCTCTCCCACCTTTTCGGAGATGTTAAGTATAAAATAGCAACAATAACAATGATAAGACTGTGCCCCACCGATATCTGTTCACCCAAGTAAACAGGCGTATAGAGACTCGACTCATTCTATTCCTGAACACTGGCTTTAAATAAAATTTTCTCCAGATATTGCGGAAAGAGAAAAGAAAATTTATAAATTCATCTTGGCTTCAGAGATTAAAGAAAGAAAACAATCAAGAGAGATTACATGAATAATACAATCTGGGTGAAAGGCATCAGAGGGAGGCTTTGGGAAACATTCTAACCAATGCCCACAGGAAACGCTGAAGACACACAGCAAATGCAGAGAGAATAAAGTGGGTCTCCAAAAGAAGGAGTCCAAAGAGTAGACAACTAGTAGAGCCCAGGAGGCAGTGGGTGCTAGGAGGGCTAGTTGTAGCTAGGAAAGGGAGAGAATGGTGCCAGCACCCATTGATGGAGTGGACACAGAGTTTGTGTTCTGGCCATCACTTTCTGTAATCAGACAATGGGTCTGAGATTATGGCTTTGATTGAGGAAAAGAAAAAGAGGAAGAAAGAAAGAAAGAAAGAAAGAAAAGAAAGGAAAGCAGGAAAAGGAGGTTGAAAAATAAATGCTATATTTCTAGCATGAAAACATATGGAAAATTGGAACTTCCCCAATGCAGAAAGCAGAACAAACAGAGTAAGAAAAAAAATGAAAGAAAAATACCATTCTGAAATAAAAAAATAGCTGAATTGACACTTTGACAAGGTTCACTTTGTTCCCCAAAATGCTAATAGAGAACATTCAAAACCAAAAACATATTCTGCTGAAATTATTGAAATATAAGGGATGAAGAAAACTCCAAAGGCATTGTATATATACACATGTATAGACATATACATGTGTGGGTATGTTTATATGTATACCCACACATATATATCAAGTAGATTATAAAAAAAACATAAGTAAATAATAGAGTTTCAGCATTACCTAGGCTATCCATGTGGATTTGAGTCAAGTTTGCAGTTCCCAAAGAAAATAACATGAAATTGAAACACCACTCATGGGTAAAACAAACTAAAATTTATTTTCCTATTGCTTTGGAAATGGGAGAAAAATTCCTTGTGAGCAAATCTTTACAGAATTTATACAACCAAGAAACTAAACTGATCAAGACAATGAAATATCCATAGGATAATTTGAGATTAAAAATGTATACAGGAATAAACTCAGAAGTTATAAGGCAATATTTTCATTCTTAAGGTTTAAGATATACATACGTGTGTGTGTGTGCGTGTATGTATGTATTTTAAAAGAATTAGAAAACAAAACAAAAATATTGGCAAAGCAAACATGCTTTATAAAAAGATGAATCAGAAGATGTGTGTGTGTGTGTGTGTTTGTGCGTGGTGCATACATATGAATGTGTAGCTATGCACATATGTACATGCATGATGAGACCAGAGTAGGACACTGTCTACACTGTCACTCTGACTTACTGCCTAGAGAGAGCATCTCTCAGTAGATGGGAAACTCCCCATTCCGGTATACTGTTGGTCCAGTGAATAAGCAGTCATGCCTGGCTTTTTATATGAGTTGTATGACTTTGAATGAGGTTCTTAGGTTCGTATGGTAACTCTTCTTACCCACTTGACTATCTGTCAATGATAATATGGTCACATGTGGCAGTCAAGGGGCAGGAGGTTTAATAAATGATGGGGAGAATACTTTTATAAGGCATTATATATGTAAATAACCATTTTATTAGTGTGTTTCAAAATATATAGTATATTGCATCAAATGATTCAGGCATAATCTTCACATATAAGAAAACTGAGTGGGTAAAGGTGTTTGTTATGAAAGGCTAGAGTTCTGAATTCAACCCAGATCCCAGATAGAAGTAGGAGAAAAGAACTTTCATAAACTTTCCTCCGACCTCTACACATGTCCTTACACATTGGAAAATAATAATAATTTTAAAATATGCAAAAGTTATACAATATTATTGTTCCTTAGATTAAATATACTCAGATAGGTAAGGATCTAAATAANTCTAGGACCAACAGAATATTTACTGAAGAGATTTAGCTTAAATTGGATAAGGGAGGGAAAAAATCTAAGAATTATTAAAGAAAAAATATATGCTTCCCAGCATTTGTTACCCAAGCAATAAGGAGAAAATAATTTTGTTTGTCTACTTCATAGTCATAATTTTTTCTCTCAATTATTATTTGAATGCCTTAAAAAATAGGAAAGTCTTACCTGATCATGTAGACCTAATATCTGTGATGGTTTCAAGTGAAGCATTTAAACAGGATTTTTCTCTCTAAGGGGACTAAAAATATTTGCATCTGTGTTTCAGATTCTGAGACAAGATGTCAGAGACAGATGAGCTAGTTGTTACAGAATTCCATTTTATGATAGCATTTCAGGATTGTTAACTCTGGTGGCAATTTCGCCTGATCAAAAACCAGTAATTCATTGAGAACATAAATGCTGAGCAGTGAGTTTTGGCTCTGCCACTTTGACGCCATCTTCACATTCACAGATCAATCCCCCATACACACTGACAAACTAAAAAAAAGAGCAACAACATGCGATATCACACTGTACAGTTTGTCGTGATTGCCCAAGAGGCTTGGACTGAACCAGCATTAATTAGCTATGCTTCGCTATTATTCATTCCAAGTGAATTTGCTTTTTGCTTTACAGGTGAATTTGCCAGCATAGCAGTGGGCAGAAACAATATGCGATCAAATCAGTGACGTTTAGAGAAGAATTACCTACACAGAAAAGTCAGTGTTGTAGAATTTAAAGTCTTCCAGTTTTTATCCCCATCTTTTTTCAGCAGGAATGAATCACACATTAAGAGACAGTCCTGGTTTAGAACTGTAAGTGCATCTCTGTATTTTCTCCCCTCCCTGGTAATTCTGCCTTGTTCAATTTATATATTTCTTCCTTTACCTAGCATGCTCCCGTGTTTTTATGGGATCAATTGACAGAATTCAAATGTCTGAGTTTCTCATCATATGTGTATATATATACTTATATTTATTTTGATTTGTAGCCCCTGGGAGGGAGAATATCTAGCTCATGATTATGCCTCTACATAAATAATATGCAAATATATACTGTGGTAAATAATGACCTTAGCTAATATTCCTTGTAATATTGATAATCACATATAAACATTCTAGTGCATCTGCTTCTTGTCAGAAACTGAAACTTTATTCTATTGTTTAAAAAGAAAACTTGTCTATTTGCATACAAGGATATAGGGTAGAGTCTGTTCAATTTTTTTGCGTAGAATTAAATTAGCACAACAGAACATATAAACTGTATGATGTGAAAAGTCCTTGAACAGTTCTGTCATATGCTTCTCCATCATATGTGTGTGGAACATAGTATTAAGGAGAAAAGGAACTGACCCTGTGACAAATGTCCAAGTCAAACTATTAAGTCTACAACTTAACTCCTAAACTCAAGCCTAAGAAAAAATTGTGGATAATGGAAGCATAGACTGTAAGAGGTCCAAGATTGTGTCTTCTAGACATGACAGGAACATTTCCTCCAAAAATATGACTTCCTAAACAAGACGCAGAGAAGAACAATAGCAAAATACTTGTTAACATGGGAGAAGAAAATTCATGGAGTCTGCTTCAGAGATAAAGAAGAAAGGTCAGCTAAGGAATGCTGAAAGTGGATGAGAAAGTTTTCAATAGAGAACAGTCCTTGATAAGTTATTTAACACCAAGTAGCCAGTCCTGAAATCGAAACCATACAATTAACATTATACACTCTGAGCAGGTTTTATTTATATGTAGGTTTGTGTGTATGTTTCTCTCAATCTCTCTCTCTCTCTCTCTCTGTGTGTGTGTGTGTTATTCAGATATTTAGCAATAACTATTAAAAAATGAGGTCATAAAGGGGGTACATTGGAAGAATTGGTGGAAGAAAAAGAAAGAGGGAATGCTTTAATTATATTTTCATTACAAAATGTAAACAAAAAAGCAACTCAGGCTAGATTAATTAAATGAAATTTAATGAGATTTAGAACTTCAATTCAACAAGGCATATATTTGATCAATGCAAACAACAAGTGGTCAGACCAGAAAATCAAAAACATTCCTGGTATGAGAAATTCATTTACCTGACAGATGTGTACATTAATAGGAGGTGGTAAACAGACTTAGGGGATGGGAGACACAAAACACATAGGATTTAAGTGGATACATGCTGTGGGACAATAGTCTTGTACTCTGTCACTTGTATTGTTTTAATAAAACATAGATTGACCAGTAGTCAGGCAGGAAGTAGGGGCAGGACTATTGGAACAGGAGAATTCTGAGAAGAGGAAAGACTCAGTCTGCCATCATCACCAAGACCAAGAGGAAGTAAGATGATAATGCCTCACTGATAAAGGTCCAAGCCACATGGCTAATACAGACAGGAATTATGGGTTAATGTAAGATATAAGGGTTAATAAGAAGCTTGAGCTAATAGGCCAACCAGAATATAATAAATGTAAGTTTCTGTGTGCTTCTTTGGGACTGAACAGCTGTGAGATCAGACAGGACAGAAACCTCTGTCAACAGACACATTTATAACTTTTTAATTTAGATGAGGACAAAGAAGAGTGTTTCACACTTCCACTTCACCTGTTATGTCCATAGTTCAGACAATGGTGATACATCTCTCAACTGAATTACCATGTCTACTCTCAGGAAACAACTACAATTTAGGTCTTTGGAAAGTATCAGTAAAGCAGGGAGTATACCAAAGACCTTTCTTCTCAAAGAACTTAGACAATAAATGTTAAGTCAGGAAACAAATTTGAAAGCAAAATGTACAAATAAGACATATAGAAATTAATGAATATATTAAACCATAAGTAATCCTTTAGAAACATATAAACACAATGTGGAAAAAGAGAGGAAAATGTGAGGCAAGGTGATGGTGCTTGAGAAATCAGGTGGGGTACAGTTTTCAATAGAGCATCTCCTAAAAACTATATTGAAGAGAGGTTTGAATAAAGACTTGATGTTCATTTTCTATCTTATGGATAAGGAGTAACAAAAGTATAAAATTTAGAAAGTATCAATACATTGAAATATACTGCTTAATCATTTGTCAAAATTATAGGAACCTGTTTAATTAAAACGTGCTAGAAAAACTTTCGTTTGACTTGCTCTCTAGGTGTCTGTAATGAAAGCTATGACTGATAATGTGCACACTCATGTTGAGTGCACAGTCCTGAGGTTCACACATTCCTCTCTAGGCCCTACACCAGGGTTTATGACTAGTTGAAATAATACAGTGATTTTTAAATGAAGGGAACCTTCCAGTAATATGAAAATTAGCCTGACCCCTCCAAAATTCATGGACTTATGATGGATTGGTAAATACTTATGAAAGTATTTACCAGATCTACCAAGGGGAAAATGTCAGTGATTAATTCTACTAATCAAAGATATGAAAGACTGCTTTGTTTTTATCTAGATATTCTCTTGAAAAATCTATTGATATTTTTCTTCATGTAAAATATAGAAAGTGCTACCATTAGGTATACCTTCAATCAATGCCTATTGTTTATTTCCTTCAATACCTCTCCTTATCTAGTCTCTAGATACCTAAAGGAATTGTTTTCATTGTTTTTTTTATATTTTTATTTAAAAATTACTTTTCATTTTACATACCAACTCCAGTTCCCTTCCCTCCCCTTGTCCCCACCTCCCCTTTCCCATTATCCATCCACTCCTCAGGGGGTAAAATCTTCCTTAGGGAGTCAACAAGGTCTGGGATACCAACTTGAGGCAGACCAACCCCATCCCAGCCTAATGCAATTGTTCCCCGTGTCATAATGGTTTGTTTTCCCACTTACAATATATTTAGATCATATGCTTTCATCTCCCTTGATGGCTCTAGATTTTCCCTCCCTTATATATTTCAATCCAAATACAGAAAGTAAATAATAATAGGAATACAGTGGACAATTTAGAAATCAACTACTACATCTCAGACCCAAACATAAGGACAGTGTTTATCTCTCATTCTTAGAAATCTGATTGTCAGGAAGTGATAGAAGGGATGGAAAAGCTCAGATAGACAAGAACATTTTTATGTAACAGAGTAGTACCAGTCTACTATACTTAGATTATATCTGGTGTTAATTTTAATATATTTAGCAAATCTCATAAGTATGTTTAGAAATGTGTGTGAAAGAAGGGATGTTAGAAATAATGTATTTTATTTTTTAATTTATTTATTTATTAAAAATTTCTACCTCCTCCCCTCCCATTTCCATCCCACTCCCCCATTCCCCTCCCCCTCCCTTTCCAGTCCAAAGAGCAGTCAGAGTTCCCTGCCCTGTG
>LOEQ01010321.1:8250-39181 GCA_001685075.1 Bramus lutescens | reverse complement strand
GACTCAGCTTTAGCTGCAAAACCCTGCAGCTCTTTTAGAGGTCCTGCCATGAAACACTTAAAAGGTGCTGATGAAGCTGAATGCATGCTTTTCAGTTTTCAGCCGTAGCAGGAAAAAAGCTGTGCCGTTTTAAAAAGCCTGGGCCGTCCTGCCAGGGCAAACTCTGACTCTTTAGGGCAGGCAGTCCGACTCGGGACGAAAGCAGCCCTTGCTCCTCTTTACTACAATCACTACACACAAGCTTCAGAGGACAACTTGAGGGAAGAAGTGGAGAGAAAGTGAGGGTCAGAGGAAGAGAAGGAGCAGACTTAAATTCTGCCCTCTACATACGATATGGTTGCTGCTGCCTAAATGAATTCATATCATTCACGGTTACCTACGCAAGACCTCCACAAGATTAAAACATAAAATCTCCAGAATGGAAAGGGAAGGATTTCTCAAGTTCTACTCTTAGCTAAGGAACTACTGGCATTTGATGGCTCTTGCGAGAAGGAGAATCACTTTCCTTTAAGAACTTTTTGTATGCTTCAGTAGATGGCCCCATACACATGTGCAGCACCAAGTGAACTCAGTTGGTTAATTAAAAATTAGAGGAAGATATGAAGTTTGGAGGAAGATGAGATGAGAGGTTCTGGAGACAGTTAGAGGGGGGAGGAAGCGGTAGATATGATGAAGATATGCTTTATACATGCATTAAATTTTCAAAGACTAATTTGCAATTTTAAAGATGTGATTGGGAGTTTGATAATAGTAAGCTCCACTATAAATCATTCTGTGCAGTTATTGCTTTAAGGGACCCAAATGTCAGCGCCAGTATTTCTCTTTCTTAGTGAGAACATGGTATCTGCACGTTGAGAGTGTGAGGCGACAGCAATGACACTTTCTTTAAGATGATTCATAGTTATTCCTCCTGTTTCCCATCCTTCTCCTATGAACACTTTGCCAGGTCTCTTGTCTCAGACACTGGCACTGCCCTAGTCCTGTTTGATATTTTTGCACAGAACGAGTTCCCCATGTCTTGCAGCAACAGAGTATTAATGGCCATTGTTAGTGTGGAAAATGAAAGGCCTCAAATTGCGTAACAACTGATTCTCTCTGAAGACTTGTGGTTTGATAGCTCTTTCAACAATGACTTTTCTATCTGCCGTCAGTTGGGTTTTCTACTATGGAGATCTGGACAGGATGTCAGGAGACAAGGTTTCCTGCCAAAGGGAGTTTGCAGAGATTCATCCTTAGCATCACCGGATAAAGGGGAATATTGTTGGTAGAATCTCAGAAAACAAATGATATTCACAAGTAACTATACTTTCACTTGCAAAATAATTATTTTTCCCACCTTCACATTTATTTACATTATTCTGTATACTTTTTTTAAAAAAAATTCCTTTAATTTCTATGGATTTTGAGAAAAGAAAATACACTATATTATTAAATAGCCCTGCTAAGCCTATGAATCTCAGTATTCTCACTTAAAAAATTAAAAACAATGCCAGGCAGTGGTGGTGCATGCCTTTAATCCCAGCACTCAGGAGGCAGAGGCAGGCGCATCTCTGTGAGTTCGAGGCCACCCTGAACTACAAGAGCTAGTTCCCGGACAGGCTTCAAAGTTACAAAGAAACGCAAATAAAATGAAAGCAAAAAAGTCTATTTTTGAACTGTTTTCAATGATTGAAAGCTAAATATCTGCAAAGAAATTTCTATCATGCCTATAACTACTGTAAGATAAGTCTTAAGAAATGTTATACTTTAGGAAATTCAGGAATTTCCTTTCTTCTTATATGGCGAATAACAATACAGAAATAAGTAGTTATTACTTTTTCCATTACTGTAGGAGTAAATAGCTCTACTTGGTGCCAGGGCTAATCTAGGTATTTTATTCTTAGTTTGGAGTTGTGAAGTTGAAGCTATTCATTCCTTGAAGCTCTTGTCAGACAGGTGTTACTATCACGCCTCCCATCAGAGTAAGGAAAGCCACACACACAGAGGTAGAGATGTTTCCCCAACTGGTCAGCGAAGTGGCAAAGCGAGACTCTGAGTCTAAGCCATTTGGCTCCAGTGTCTGGATCACTTAGGTTACAGATAAACTTCACTCACTTGTACCATAGCAACGGCAATCACATGTAGTGAGGGTTTTTATGAGGGCTGGGTGAGAGACTGCATTTTAGGAAAACAGTGATAGCAGCAACACATAACCAGTGAGTTTAATTATTATCTCCAAGCATTAAATTTGAATTCTTAAAATCCACATATGTTGTTCTCTTGAAATCTCAAAAGAATTGTTTTTACAATCATTTATTTCACTGTAAAGTTTACAAAAATATTTCCCATTTTAAGTAATTGGAAATAAGTAAATGGCAGAAAAATTTCATTACATGGAGTCTTGTTACTTCGAATCCACATAGTATAATATGTAGTTACAACTGAGATGTATGATTTCCAGTGAAATGCAAATTAGTATGATGAATCTTATTTTCTGTTATCTCTTACCTATGCAGAATCATCCAGAGAATTTCTGCAGGTGTTTGCGAACACAAATTAATGTATGAATTTACATATTTATCAGGAATCACAGAGTTAAAACCTCAGTACAAATAAAAATAATGATTATTCTCAGAATACGGTTTCAGTGTGCTTGAAATTGCAAGTATAATAGTAACTCAGGTCTTGTAATAACTTCTGGCATTAATATTCTTATTCTGTTTGACAACTGAGACTCCTAAATGTGGAAAGACTTGAATAAGAGCTCAGTAGATCAGATACAAGTTCAATATTTGAAATAGCAATGGATGACCTGAAGGTCATAATTAATGATGTCTCGTTGTTAGGGATTGATTTGAAGCCATAACCATCTTTAAACTACTCCCGTGCATATTGAGTTCTCAATATTTAGCCAATAAAAATATTGAGAGATTTTATAATATGTAAAAGTAGAGTTTAAGAAAAAATAAATAATTACAAACTGTTTGAGATTCATTTCTGTTACTGTAATAAAATAGCCTGCCCAAAAGCACCTTAGGGGAGCAAAGTATTTATTTGGCTTACAATTCTGAATTGCAGTTCTTCACCGAGGGTCAGTAAAACAGTTGGTCCCTAAGAGCTATGATTTTGAACTGAAGGAAACAAATGTACGTTACTGGTTTTCTGTTTGCTATCTGCTCCATCTGGCTTTCTTCTGTGTGGTATAGGTCAAGACCCCCTGGCAAGTGAATGCTGCTGCCCAAAATAATACAAAGGGTTGGATCTTCCTACATTCATAAACAAGATGACAGTACCAACATATGTACCCACTAGCCAATCTATGGAGGATATCGTCTCCTGCTCCCACTTGTGGCAAACTGACATTTAAAACTAAATAGCACATGTGAACACATCCTATATGAAATTATTATTACCTTCCAGGCATTCTGTACCCCTACCATCACTTATTTATTTACACATTATCTTTCAATGCTTAAGAAGTATGCTCACACTGGTAGAATAAAATTGATTATTTACGTAGTAACTGTTAAAATTATTTTATATGTGTGTATCTCTTCTCATTTGCCTAACTCTGAATTAATTTGCAATGATTAGGTTTTCAATGTCACCTTGACTTTACCAGAAGGTATGCAGATATTTGGTCAAATATTTCCCCAAGTGTTTCTCTTAGAATCTTCTTGGTTGGAGACTAACATTTACATCATAAATTAAGTAGAAAAGACACTCTTGATCACATAGTTGCTTTATCTGAAAAGTTTGAAGAGCATTGAGAATTATTGTCAGCTGACTGCTTTGGATGTGGATAAAGGTTTATCCTGTCATTTGACTCAAGCTGAAATATTTTCTTTCTCTGAGTTTTGAGGCTGCTGGACATGGAAGTAAAAATACATCACTAACTCTCCTGTCTCCAGCTTGCTAACTTATTCTGGAGATACTGGAACTAGGCAGCCTCGGTATCCATGAACCAAATGCTTACAATGTGTCTCCCCCAAGCCTTTGCAATACAGCTTCCAGAGCAACTCAGTTTCAGTCAACATTTAGGTTTTGCATTATGATTCTTACATAAATGCCCCCTGCCAAGTCAGGTTACCGTATTTGAACTATCTCACAGAAGCACAGATTACTCTTCTGTATTTATTTGTTCTTCCTCCTATTTTTAATTCTCTTTTTAGAATTATAAACCTTCAATACTATGTAGTTCTTAAATGAACACTGGGCCCAGAGGAAGGAAAAATTATGAATCCCCTCCTAATCTTGTTCTTCCCTGAATGGAATTCACTCAGTCATTGAATAGACAATAACTTTGTCTTTATTCTGCATCAAGCTTGGTGTTAGTGTATGGAACCTACAAAGATTCCTTTAAAATGCTGAACACAGTGTCTAGTCAGGAAGCAGCATTGGGCAGGCCACATCACTCAGAAAGACGCTTGATTGATCTCAGGGCCTGCGGCATTAAGAGCTTCAAGGGGGCATACATTTTTAAAGGATATATAGTACCAAATAATGAAAAACCTTAAATTAGTAATTATCTCAAAAGTCCATATGTAATTATCCAAGTTTAATAACAGCCTCTCCTACTAGTTCTTAAATGTCAACTGTGTTTTTTAAAAAATGAGGGTCATGAGCATTGTTATGCTAATGATCCACTTAATTTTAAAGAACTTTTTCTTTCAAGATTGTTCATTTAGAGCAGAACAATGCTAATAAAATGTCAAAAGAAAAAGAATAAAACTAAGTCTTCAAAAGTAAAGGACTAAATAGGTATTCAAATGATAGTATTCAAAATTCACATTAAAAACTGAGCCATTTAACTCAATAATCAAAGGTAGATCCCAAGAGATAAACAGAAGAAAAAAGGAAACCATTTACTTGTATTCAAGTAAATATATTTCATTATTTTCCACAGAACATTTTTTCTGTTCCCCTCCCTGCCTCTCCCCTCCCCTTCAACCCTCTCCCAAGGTCCCCATGTTCCCAATTTGTCTTTTATGTCAGCTTTCTATAAACTAATGTAAAGCAATCTTTGCAGGAATAATTGATTTTTTGAGCTCTGTATACAAAAATCCCTTAGTAAGGGGTCTTCAGCCTTGCAGGTTCACAGTAACCTCCCCAAACAGTCCCAGTGGAGGGACCAAAGTAGATGCAAAAGAAAAAAAAAAAGAGAGGATTAAATAAATGCTGATGACTGGCATAGAGACTGTCTTCCTGAAGCATTGTGTGGGGGGGAGGGTGGATTTTAAGACACACAAGCACATTAATCCCAAGCACGCCCTTACTCATCCCCAAGCAACAGAGAGCTGGTTGTTTGGAGACCAGCTAAAAAGCCAATGAAATGTGATAAATTACAGATACTTAAAAAGATAGAATTACCAGGCAAGAGGTCATGGGATGTTCACCAGTTAAAAGAACTGAGAAGCTGAGCTTACTTAGAGCTTGGCTGTGGTGAAAGCAAGGAGGCTCAGCGACAGGCTAATGTCAGAACAAACACAGGAAGCCATGTAGAGAAGAGGTAAGGGTGTGGACCCTGGAGCCAGACAGCCTGGGACTGAAGCTGGCTTCCTCTAGCCATTCATTACTTGGCTGGAGGACAATTCTTTTCATTTATCTGTACCTCCATTTCTACACATCTAAGGCAGGAGTAATGTTGAGTGTGCTCACCATAATATGTAGGAAACAAGACCGTAAAACACTTAAGAGCTATGCTTGGCATGTGGCAAACACCAAATGTCAGCTGTTTATCATTTATTAATTTTAAAAGCCATCTGCTAGAAGAGGGGAGAATGTGAATTATTAAAGTGAAGTGAATCTGAAGAAACTGCTCCGAACGGTTATGTGTACACAGTAAATCAGATTAAGCTGTCAGGAAAAGAATAGAGTTCCTGTGAAGATGTATCCTATGAAGAAGGGCTAGCTCTTGCTGTGCTACCGTATTATTCGATACATCTTCACAGGAAACCTGTGGGGCAGGTGCTATTATTATCCCCTCTCACAACTGAGAGAACATAAAAATTAAACAAAATCAGAATAAAAATCGTAGGAGATGCAGCCATTTACTCTGAACCTTCTTGATACATAACGGACTCAGCACCCTCCGTAACAAGCCTTGGGTTTTAGTAATATATTAGGACTCTGCCCCAGGCAAATGAATTTATTATTACTTATGTGTTACACAGTGTTCTGTTTATTAACAGTCTGTTTACTTGATACCGATTCACGACGGACAGGGAGGCAAACTCATCAGGAGACAAGAGAAGAAAGCCAGGTTGATTGTGGCCTGTATTGTTTGTGCCAAGAGGAGCCATCTTCCAAAGGCAGTGCTAATGTATTCCCAGTTGTGAATCTGCGACAATGACTCTCCGTGCTTCGTTAAGAGCTACACGCCCACAACGCACTGTCCTGAAAGTTATGCAGCAACACATTATGCAGCAACAAAATTATCAAATGCATTTACCCTGTCCTCGGGGAAGAGTAACCGGCCCCCACCTTCTGCCGCATTAACCTTTCCTTTTTGGTATTGAGGACCTCCTGTTCATTCTCCCGTTCCTTATTGCTTATAAACATTCAAATCACTATAGCTTTTGCTGAAATGTGCAAGTTTTCCCGGGGCTGTGATCCCAGTTGATGTATCACTTGCTTCTTTCCCTCCTCTCTATGGTATGCAAGCAACCATCTGCTGTTTGAAACAGGGTTGTCGCCAGCACACACTGTCAGAGGTGAGTTAGGAAGACTCAAATCTGTTACCACCCCACAGAGGAGAAAACCTGCTTTAAATTCGCCTAAAGGTTACCTATATCCCAAGCCTGACTTACTTCTATTTGAGGAAGTGAAAATGAAAAGGGCTAGAATTGAAACTTGTCGATAATACGACCCCAGCCAATCCACTTTGCGATAAATGCTGCAAGAGAAAACTCGATCTTTTAGTATGGTTTTCAAATGTCATCCTGCAACAGCGGTCCTGGAATTTTGTTGAGATCGTTATGTATACCTCATTTGTACTGAGCCAATAGATGAGAAATAACTTATAATTATAGCCAGGGCAGTTCTTCGTGTTTCATGTGGAACTTTGTTGGATTTTACCTGTTAGGCTCATTATTGTTGCTCCAGGGCAGGTTCCACTTCACAGTATTCCTAAATAGCTAGCGACAGCCAGTTGGCCTGATTAAATGGTTTGGTTTCGAATTTTAAAAATTAATACTGTTCTTCGTAGTGTTTTGAGATGTCTGGATGAGAATGGTATTTTTTAACTTATTCTGGATGGGAAGGCTATTTTTAAAAATTTATTCTTCCTCATATATTGCATCCCAACCACAGTTTCCCCTCACCTCTCCTCCAAGTCCCCACTCCACCCTAGATCCACTCACCCTCCTTTTCTTTCAGAAAAACAGCTGGTCTCCCAGGGCTAACATTATCAAGTTGCCACAAGCCTAGGCACTTCCCCTTGTATTGAAGTTGGATGAGGCAACACAGTAGGAGGAAAAGGGTCCCATAAGCAGGTAACAGAGCCAGAGACAGCTCTTGCTCCCACTGTTAGGAGTTCCCCAAGAAAACCAAGCTGCACCACCATAGCATAGATGCAGAGGGCCTAGGCTTGAACAGACCATTAAGTCTCCCTGATTGTTGGTTCAGTTTCTCTTTGCCTCCACGAGCCCAGGTTAGTTGATTCTGTGGGTTTTCTTGTGGTGTCCTTGCTCCCTCTAGCTTGGGGAGGGTGTTCTTTCCACTGTGGTAACAACTGGAGTGCTATCAATGAGATGGACCATCTCAGAAGCCTAGATTATATATGATCACAATCTCATGCTAGCATACATTGTAGATTCTTATGTAGAAGAATGAACAGAAGAACATCTTGAAACAGGATCACAAAAAGGAAAAAGAAACAAGATCAAATATGTATTTCCAAAGGTTGGATAAGCTATTTTATATTGGTGTTTAATACATATGAGAAGTCATTCTTCAGAAGTTAAAGGGAATAAGATCCCTCCCTCTTTTGTACATATTCTTCCATAAATTCAACATTTGATGAGAAAAATAAGTGTCTTCCTGAAGCAGTACCCAGCGTTCAAAGACAATTTCTGGATCATTCCCTTTCTGAAGATTAAACACTAAAAGGTTTCAGAAAATATGCTGGTACTAGGTACCTCAATCACACTCAGGGCAACCCCTTGCCAGGTATAGTTGAACAACACAAAATGGACTCGCTCTCGCTCTCCTTTTCCGTCTTCCTCTCTCTTCCTTGCCCTCACCCTCCTCTCTCTTCATCTTGCTTTGTTTTGTTATTTTTATTTTCATTTTTGTTTTTTGGGAAAGGGAAAGATAGATAGATAGAGAGAGAGNCAACATTTGATGAGAAAAATAAGTGTCTTCCTGAAGCAGTACCCAGCGTTCAAAGACAATTTCTGGATCATTCCCTTTCTGAAGATTAAACACTAAAAGGTTTCAGAAAATATGCTGGTACTAGGTACCTCAATCACACTCAGGGCAACCCCTTGCCAGGTATAGTTGAACAACACAAAATGGACTCGCTCTCGCTCTCCTTTTCCGTCTTCCTCTCTCTTCCTTGCCCTCACCCTCCTCTCTCTTCATCTTGCTTTGTTTTGTTATTTTTATTTTCATTTTTGTTTTTTGGGAAAGGGAAAGATAGATAGATAGAGAGAGAGAGAGAGAGAGAGAGAGAGAGAGGGTGAATGTAAGTGAGTAGTGATCTGGGGAGGATCTTGGTGGGTTTGAGAAGGGAAAATAATCTGATCAAATACATGAAATTTATGAAAAAATAAATAAAAATGTCATAGGAGATGATCCTAAAAGTAAAGTAAACTTAAATTGTCCTTTAATCTTTCAGAATCCATCAATTTTAATGGGAAAAACAAATTTTCTGTAGCATAAGGCATTAATGTCCAGAAGTTATTTAATATTAGACATCTGTCTTGATAATAGATCAACGTTCCAATCTTGAAATGGTTTCTTTTCACTAATCCTTTGTTTATACCCATACTTGCATTTTTGTGTGTGTGTGTGTGTGTGGGTGGTTTTTCAAGACAGGCTTTCTCTGTAGCTCTGGCTGTCATGAAACTAGCTCTTGTGGACTAGGCTGGCCTCGAACTCACCGAGATCCACCTGTCTCTGCCTSCCAAGTGCTCGGATTAAAGGTGTGCACCACCAGCACCTGGCTAGCCATGCTTTCTTTTAAGGCAACTTAGAAAGGACTTCCAGTCTTTGTACACATGATAAGATTGCCCTGTGAACATCTCTGACAATCTGGGCTTTGGAAAAACTTGACATATGTCAGTCAGAAAAAGGATAGGCTGTCATGATTTACACATCTAATAAATCCATTCTCTTCAGTTCAATTTCAGGGAGTGACTGGATGCTGTTGCACACTGAGCCATTGCCCATCAGTACTAACCTTGCTCACTTCCAGGAATGGTTCTAGACTAATGAGTGATTTTTTCAGTGCTTACATTTACATATAATTAAAAGCTAAGGGATTTTTATTTTCATTTGCAGACAACAATATAAATTACGGAGAACTAGGGCACTTGTCAACAAAAGGGATTCTAAATAGAAAGGTCACAGAGATTTCAAATGATGTTACAAATAGTTACAAATTTAAATTCATTACCAGATAATGTAATGTCCAGATTTCCTATGAAGTAGACAGAGACTAAAACAGTGACAGTGGAGACTATGCACTTTCTAAATAGGCAAGTAGGCAGACATGTCAGAAGAGGAAATTCCCCCACAGGAATACATTACTTGATCAGATTAATAAAGTGTTATTCTGGGAAAATAGGAGAGTAAGCATGTAGAATGCATTCCAGTTCAATGACTTGCATGTGTGTAATGGAGCATGATTTATGACACACGTCGATTAAGGCCTTTCAACGTGATATATGATTGTTGATGATAACCTAGCTATCTAGTTTCAAAGTAAATATGCCTGGTATATGTAAAGTTCAAAAGTAGCTATTTTATGATGTGGATAATGATCCCTTAAGACTATTTTCTGAGAAATTTTATTTACACACAGAGAGAGAGGTAAGAGCCCCAAAGATGATTATTATCTGGGCTATGGGACAAAGAGTCACATGATGAAACTATAATATGACAGCTTGCAGAAGAAAGACTTTTAAAGAGGTAAATTAGAAATGAGTTTTGGTGTCAATCAAGAATGATTAGAATCTGGTGTGGGAGGTCCTTCTGTCTAAGTGTTGCTTTTATTGGTTAATGAATAAAGAAACTGGCTTGGCCTGATAGGTCAGAGTAGAGCTAGGTGGGGAAAACTAAACTGAATGCTGGGAGAAAGAAGGTGGTGTCAGTGAGACGCCATGTAGCCCCACTGGAGGCAGACACCGGATCTTTACCCAGTAAGCCCCAGCCTCATGACAATACACAGATTAATGGAGATGGGTTAATCTAAGATATGAGTTGGCCAGAAATACACTTAAGACATTGGCCAAACAGTATTGCAAATAATATGGTGTTGGTGTGATTATTTTGGGTCTGGGCAGGATGGAAACCTCTTACAACAACAGCCCTTTCAAAAACCAAGAAATCGGGACACATATAGCACATACCAAAGGACTGTCACATAAGATCACTAAAGGTGGCAATCTGTGCAGGAAAGAAAGAGACTTCTGGATAAACTAAATCTGTTCGCCTACACCTTGAACTTTTAGGTTTAGGGAACTGTAAGAAATTGTATGTTCTCATTTAAACTACTCAGTATGAAGTAGATTATGTCAGTCTTAGTAAACTAATAAATTCCCACAGTGTTCTTTTACAATGATCCATGTGCTGCTACATGTGGTTTTAGGAAAGAGGAGAGTGTGGAAAGAGAATATAGAACATGATTTTCAGTATCATGTGCAACTAAATTTCTGGAAGCAGAATAATAAGAAGGAAATTATGCTGGCTTTGTGGAAGAAGGGGCAACAGGACACTCTGGTTATTATGTTTTTCCCTATAACAAGGAAAAAATCTTGAAAACTTCTGTAATGTATAAAAAAAACTCAATGGAAATATACTAGTAGATGTGGGGGTATCACAGCATGAATTCTCAGCAGGTAAAAGCAACTTGCCACCAACTTGATAGCTGAACTGTGCACCTTGGACCCTGCCAGTGAAAGGAAAGAACCAACTTCTGCATGTTGTCCTCCAATTTCCACACATGATAAGACATATGCACCCTCCACATACATATGGATAGATAAACCAATTAAATAAAATATCTACTTTGATCTATTTCAGAAATGTTTACATACATGTCTATACATAGAATATACATTCAAGTACACATATACATGCACACGCTTAGTCTACTAAAGTTTAAACTTACTTAGATCTTCTTAATCTGTGTAAAATGAGACAGGCCACAGATCTCTGATCCAGGAGCACGTATTTGTTAGAACTTTCTGCGGGGGGGGCATAAACAAATATCAATATCTTAATATCTTTTTAAAAACCTTTAAAAGTTTGCTGATTGACAAAATGTGTCTTGTTTCCACACTTGGAGAGGAAAAATGTGTTCATTCAATTCATTAACAGAAATACTATACTATCTTAAGATGAGTTCAATTGTTCCAATCAATGGAAGAGATGGCCTACAATGGCTTAGGTAAAATTAGGAAAAATTAGGAAAATGCCCATATTAAAGGGTTTCACTTATTTGCATTTGATACTTCTGAATAATTTTTTGCTGAGTTTGAAACTATTGAAATTAAAACTATTTTAAAAATTATCTTTCATATCTACTGTACTAACGCTTACGCAATAATGTTATAGTATGGTTTGGCTCTCATCTTCAAATCAACTCAGCAAAGCTAGTATGAACTCAGAACAAGAGGCATCAAGCACTCGGCCCACAGGGGTCTCCACCAAGAGTTCTGCATATATATCGCATCTTTCAGTTTAGTATTTTTATGAGACCCCTGAATGTGTCAACAAGTGGCTCTCTGATTCCTGTGACCTCTCTTGGGGACTCTTCTCATCCTGTTGGTTTAGCTTGTCCAACTTCAATTATAATTCTTGAATAAACACCAAAATCTTATTGTTTTATTTTTTATATTTGATTTTATATATTAGAAACATTTCCTTTTCTAGTAAGAAGCAGAAAGGGATTATCTGTATGAAAGAGGAGATGGAGAGGGACTGGAAGGTGTAGAAGGGGAAACTGTAATCAGAAAACATTGTGTGAAAAAAGAATCTTATTTTGATAAATGGGGAATTTTTCAAGCAAATTCCAATTGTTTAAGACAAATGCTTGTCTCAGATTTAAACATTGTACATATTTTTATAATATAACAAGTAAGACTCTTATATGAGTATCAATCAAATAAATAAAATGCAAACGCAATCCCTATTCAGTTACCTGAGGCTTAACTCATTTCATAAAACTAATGTATTAGCACCATGTCATTCTTCTGTTATATAATATCAACCTAGCTGAACAGGTATTTGAAGAATAAATGGGAAAAATAATGAAAATCCCTTTAATGACAAGCACACAGATTTTAAAAATTTGGCTGGAATATATTAAGCCATGCCCCACTTCAAACATTTCACTTATAAAGTGTGTGTGGTGGGGTGCTACTATTAAATCAAGGTCTTACTCCAACCATGCACTCTACAAATGAATATTTTTAGCCTCTTTTTTGTTCATACAGCCCTACTGTGAATCTTATGATGTCCTGGAATTCCGCATCTTCACATCTCTTTCTCTTGACTACTGAGATTTCAGGTAGGTATCATCATGCTTGAATTATCAAAATTCTTTATTAAATTTGAATTTTTTTGTCTGATGATTGAATGAGTCATTGTCACTCCTTGAACCAAACTGAGCCAAAAGCATAACTCTAACTTTACATATTTTACTTTACAGATAATACTAATCCTAGTGAATCCAATAGATGCATAGCATTTAAAACTTGCAATTATATATTTGTACCTGTTATGTATAGAAATAAGATACTGCAGTGAAATTTCTATCTTTATGGGGAATGACAGATACATCTTCACTCTGTTTCGAGCTGAACATGTCTGTACACCTCATTAATAGCTCATTTTGGAATACATAATATGCTATTTTATGATATTCACAAATGTATAAACATTATATAAGCTGAAATTTTCACTGTAAATAGAATTTTCAACTATTAAATAGTTGGAAATACACTCAGCTATTGGAAACAAACTTACAAAGAGTTGCTATTCTTAAGGACTTCATCCAGCATGTGATTGTTTTATATGAAAAGTTTATTTAAAAAGAACCTAAGGGTTTTTATTTAGATTTTAGCAGAGCAATTGAAACAGTCATTTTCACTTGCATTTTGGCAGAGACTAGAATGCCAGCAAAGGAAGAAAACTTAAAGAGACATCAACAGAAGCTCTGGCGTGTTTTCATTAGAGACCAATGGTACAGGGAAGCCATAAGTTGGTGAAAGGTAGGGCATTATTATCAGCCTTTCTCTGAAGAATCATAAGTTAGAAATGGGAACAAAAATTATGCAGATTTTCAGACCCTGGACTTAGACAACTGTTATTGGGGAAATCCCATAGAATTAAAAGAGATATTGACTTGACTTCACATAAATCTTTTTTGACAAGAGCAGACTGTCTTCCTTTACTGCTAACAGTAGAGAAGGGATTGGATATTGGCATGGATTTTGTTCAGGATTCTATTTTGGTCTTTAGTCTTACCATTATCCTTCTACGTATGCAGCTTTTCAGATTCTTCAGAATACTCATTCACTATAAAACTTTTTAACAGTTAACCAGTTGGGAAATCATATAAATTGTTCAGGCTTTCTTAGAAGGACAGTAAGAAAGAATACTTTAAATGCCTGTTTTAATGGGTTGGGTTTTATTGTAAGTATCAGTGATCAATCACCAATATTAAGCATAGGATATTTGTTTTGCACTGTTAGTAAAGGAAGTCTAAGAGACCCTCTACCCTCAAAGAAAATAATGGCTTTTCTCTTGGTGCCTTGCAAAAAAAAAAAAGAATGCATATAGTTAGAGACTATGCTTTCATTTTTTGGCTGCCCAGACCCAAATAATCACACAGAAACTATATTAATTACTACACTGTTTGACTAATGGCTCAAGTGTATTCCTAGCTAACTCTTACACCTTAAATTAACCCATTTCTATTAATCTATATACAAGGCTATGGCTTACTGGTAATGTTCTGGAATCTTTCTCCTTCAGCAGCTACATGGCATATCTTTGACTCCACCTACTCTCTTTATATATCTCTGTTTGGATTTTACTCTGCTAAGCCATTGGCCAAAACAGATTTATTCAACAACCAATAAAAGCAACACATATACAGAAGGACAGCTCACATCAAATGCAAGATTTTTTTGCTGAAAATACCATGTACTTTTGACACAGGACTTGTAGGATCAACCTCAATCTGAACTAGAAGTCTATTCCATGAGAACTAATTAATATGCAAAGTTGCTATGCAAGTTGTCAAGGAAGTAAAGCTATCAATAGTCCTGTTTAGTTATATATAATCATCACTGCAAGATAATCCTAAAGGTTCAACAGTGGCACTTATATGCAGGAGTAACCAACAGCTACTCAATGTACTTTAGGGACAGATAACTGAAGGGAATTTATTCCTGACACCATGAATGTATCCAACTACTTTCTACTGCCACTTTCCTTCAAAAGTGCAATGTCTAATTACATTCTGAATAATTATGCTTATATCCACAGACAAATGCAGCTCTCACCTCTCTTCGAAGAATCCTATCTTTGCAGCAGAAGGGAATCACTATAGAAAGTCACAACTGGTTAAAAGGCAGAGATCATCAGACCATAGATTGTCTTTTCCAATCTAATACATTTGCAATACAACCTCTACACTTGAGGATCAGTGAGCATGTCAGAAAAAGGAGCAGGAAGACTGGAATGAGTCAGAGAACAAGGGCATCTGCAATGACATAGTCTCTTGTAAAAAAAAAAGGGGGGGGGNGGATTAGAAAGAGGAAAGGGGCATGATATGAGAGGAGGAAGAGGGAGAAGCAGAGAGCAAATGTGACCAAGGTACATTGTACACAATTCTTAAACAAATAATAAAATTATTATGTCATTAAATTTTTTATTACTAGTCAAAGACTTCTTAGCCTTATATTGTCAGGGAAGACTAACAACAATTAAAAACCAGCATAAACTGCTTGACTATAAATGCAAATAATATTTCCAAGATTTAGTTATTTATTATAAAGTAAGAAATACTAATATAAAAATCTAATTTACATTTTATTTAAAGTCTCATTAAATTAAAGGGCATAATTCCTAAGGGTTGAAATTTGGTTTAACATTTGAAATTTATGTAAAACATTCTTTCATTTTTTTCTTATCTGAACATGACTGGACAAAGAAAGTGATATAATGAAGTGGATTCAGGAGTAAATGCCCGTGGATATGAATTTTGCCATTTCTATATTATTTCAGATGAATATTTCATCCTTGTGAGAATATACATTTTAGATATAGGCTTATGTATTTATTACAGATATATATGTGTGGGCATACATGACTTTTTATGTGTGCCACATGTATGTAGATATCTGCAGAGACCCAAAAAGGATGCCATCTCTCTTGGACCTGGATTTATAGGAATTTGTGAACTGTTTAATATGGGTACTGGGAATCGAACTAAAGTCCACTGTAAGAACAGTAAACATTTCAACTGCCAACCCATATCTCTAGACTAGATCTCTTCTTTATTCATTTTCATTTAACATTTTAAGTTACTGAATATAAGTGTCCCATGCATGTCTAAATAATATAATGTAGATTAGTGATCCAACCAAATTTCTTATAATCCACAAGAATATATTGATTGAGATGGCCTATATTCTACCTTGTAAGGAAAAAGCAAATCAACAGATGTCCATTTTTAAAGCTTGTTGAATATATAATATCTTGTAAGAATTTCTTAGGTTGCCATAACAAAGTTCCACAAACAATGTGTCTTTTAGCAACATAATTTTGTTCTATAACATTTAGAAAGTTGAAAGCTTCAAACCATAGTGTACTCAGTACTGGCCTGCATCTGAAGGTTCTAAGGATAATCTTTTCCAGCATACTATAGTTTCTTTTGAAGGCCAGCAATTCTTGGACTTCCTTGATTTATGATAGCCTAATGACATTTGGCAATGATGTCATATAGCCTTCATCTCTGTGACCCTAGGTGTCTATATATTTCCATTTCCCTCAAGGACAAAAGATGTCTGATTATGATTCAACTACAAGCACCAAGATGTTTTCACTATACCCTGATTTCATCCATCAAATCCTTGTTTATAAGATTTATCAAATGCAAACATGAGGGTTGGAATTTCCATATATCCTTTAGGATAATACAATCCAGGCCAAATCCTTCCTTTGCATCTGTTAAGATTAGGTAGCCCAAGTAAATCTTTTTCCTTTAAGCTTAAAGTTTTCCTCTGGATTAATTTTCTGACTGAGTAACAGAATATTAATTCCAGAAAGGACCTAAGAGATACAAAACTGCATTTATGGTTTTGATCCCTTAGAAGCTCACATATTAAGAGGTTGGCTACCAACCTGCAATCCTTTGGCTTGTAGTAGGACACTGTAATGTGGAGCCTAGTAGAACAAACCTATGTAACTGAAGAGTATGCTCTGAAAATGGTGTATTGGAAATCTGCCCTTTTTCACTTCCTCTTTGCTTCCTGTTTGCCATGAATATGAACATATTTTCTCCATCACATATCACATGACACCTTCCCTGAAAATCTATAACAATACTGAAAATCTATAACACCACGTGATCATCAACTGAAATCCCTTAAATCATGAACCAAAATAAATATGTTCCCTGTAAATTAATTTATTTCAATGATCACTTCATACACAAAAACTAACATAGACATCTACTCATTCATATAACTTATTTTTATGCTTAACAAATTCTGGGCATTATCCTAGCTATATTGTATGTATTATTTCCCTTATTCTTCACAAATATTCTGTTAACCATCATTATTCTTTTCATTTTACATGAAAGATAACTGAGTGCTTAAAAATCAGATAAAAATCAACTTGATTAGCCAAAATTATTTGGCTGCTTTAAGTCATTTTAATTAGATATCACTTAGAACCAATCTTTTTATAAGAGGCATAATTCAAATGAACTAAACTCCATAAAAGAATTTTTTATCCTGGATAATACCAAGTAGTATTAGAATAGTCATGTACCGTCTTCTGTATGCTTGATTACATCTTAGCTCTTATCTTTTCAAACCAGGTGTCAGGACATGTCATTAGAGGTTCACTCAAGGCAATAGCAGCAATGCCATAGCTAGAGCAGCAGAGATCAAATAAACTTATGCTGAGAGTCAAGTGAGAAAATCCTTCTGCAAATTTCTCAGCACATGGCACTTGAAATTCTTGTGAGTGTAGGATATCATGCTTATGACTGAAGGCTCTTACACATGCTATAATGTTGTGTCTGCTTTGACAAGGAAAGAAGCAAGCCTATATAACATTAGTACTTACTATAAACCCTATCCATTCTACCAAAGATACTCACTGATAATTAGAAAGTAATTCTCTGTTGACAACAAATAAATAAGCATTTAGAAATAGCATATAGAAAAACAGTCAATTCATATGTACAAGGATATTTAAAACCCTGAAAAAGAAATACATTGCCAAAAGTATAACCAAAGGGCAGAAATGAATACACTATAACAGCACTGTTAAATTAAAAATTAAAACAAAAACCATCACACTGAAGTTGGACAAGGCAAAGTAAAAGAAGGAAAACAGCTCAAGAGAGGGCAACAAAGTCAGAGTCCCACTAATTCACAAATTCAGGAGTCTCATAAAGGTAGTAAATTGAAAGCTGTATGATTTTCATCTTAGGGTCCGCCTTTTTACCTAGCTTCTCTGGAGTTGTGGATTGTAGCCTGTTTATTCTTCACTTTATTTGTAATATCCACGTATAAGTGAGTACCTACCCGTCTGTGTCTTTCTGGGTCTAGGTTACTTCACTTGGTATGACTTTTTTTTTCTAGTTCCATCCATTTGCCTGAAACTTTCAAGATGTCATTGTTTCTTACTAATGAATAATACTCTTTTGTGCAAAGTACCACATTTTCTTTATCCATTCTTCAATTAAGGGGCATCTAGGTTGTTTCCACTTCCTAGCTTTTATGAATAATGCTGATATGAATATTGTTGAGAAAATGTCCTGTGGTATGGTTCTGCATTTTTTGGGTGCCTAAGAGTAGTATTGCTGGGACTTGAGCGAGATTGATTCCAAATTTCTGTGGAATAATGCTCTTGTACACTGTAAAGATTTGTCACTCATATTAGTTTAATAAAATGCTGATTGGCCAGCAGCTAGGCAGGAAGTATAGGTGGGGCAACCAGACTAGGAGAATTCTAGGAAAAGAAAAGGAAGATCACAGTCACTGGCCAGATGTAGAGCAAGCAATCTGAAAATGCCTTACTGGGAAAAGGTAAAAAGTTACATGGCTAAACATAGATAAGAACTATGGGTTAATTTAAAGTTTTAAGAGCTATGTGATAATAAGCTTGAGCTAAGTGGTCAAACAATTTAAATTAATATAAGTATCTGTGTGTTTCTTTGGGATTGAACAGCTGCAGAACTGGGCGAAACAGAAACTTCTGTCAATTTTCTGAGAAAATTTGCTAAGAAACCAATTTTCTGAGAAACTACTATACTGATCCCCAAAGAGGCTATACAAGATCTCCTAGGTACACTGGATGGGAGGGAGTTAGAAGGGAGGGGATGAAGAATGAGAACATGAGGGATGGAGATGGCCGAGGCAAAGGAGGAATAGAGAAAGAGCAATGAAAGAGATATCTTAATAGAGGGAGCCATTATGAGGTTAAGGACAAACCTGGTGCTAGGGAAATTCCCAGGAATCCCCAAGGATGAACCCAGCAAAGACTACAAGCAAGAATGGAAAGTGTGCCTGATCTGGATTGCCCCTATAGATTAGTGATTAGTGACTACCCAAATTGTCATTATAGAACCTATATCCAGTAGTTGATGGTGCATATGCTTCCAGAGACAAGCACTGGGCTGGGTTGAAGACAGGTAGGAGGGATCATATGAACAGGAGCTGGGGTCATTATCATGGTGGGGAAAAACCCAGAGACAGATGACCCAAGCTAGTAGGGGCTCATGGACTCTGGACTGACAGCTGGGGAACCTGCATGGGACTGACAAAGGTCCTCTGAATATGGGTGACAGTGCTATGTCTTGATCTGTTTGGGTCACCCCTGGCAATAGAACCAGGACTTATCCTGGGTGCATGAACTGGCTTTTTGGATCAGTGTCCTATGGTGGGATACCTTACTTAGCCTTGATATGGGGGGGGGCTTGTTCCTGCTTCAAATTGTTGTGCCAGGTTTTGTTGACTCCCCAAGTGAAGCCTTACCTCCTCTGAGGAGTGCATGGGTGTGGGATAAGATAATGTGGGGTGTAGGAGAAGAGAAGGGAGGGGGAACTGAGGTTGGTATGTAAATATAAAACCATATGGTTTTATATATTTAGATAAGGACTAGGTACAGATTCACATAATAACATATATGGTTTTTACTATATTAATATAAGGACCTAGTAAAGAACCATGTAGCCCTAGTGTTTGCTGTTTCAGTCTCTGTGAGATGATATGACCTTTGCTCAGTTGATCTAGAGGGCCTTGTTCTCCTGGTGTCTTCCATCCCCTCTGGCTCTGACACTTTTCCACCTCTTCTTCCATGAGGTTCCCTGAGCTCAGAGAGGAGGAATTTGATGAAGACATCCATTTAGAACTGTATGTTCTAAGATCTATCATTTTGCCTAATGTCTAACTGTGGGTCTTTGTATTTATGCCCTTCTGTGATGGAGGAACCTTCATGAATGATGGCTGAGTAAGGCACTGATGTATGAGTTTAGCAGAATATCATTAAGAATAATTTGTTGTGGCTTTAAACAGGTAGTATTTAGTTTGACCCTATGTCTCTGGGCTACCAGATCTCTAGATTTTGGTCACTCAAGCAGTGTTAGGCATCTATCTCTTGGAGTGGGCTTTAAGTGAAATAAGACATTTGTTTACTCCCACAAGCCACCATTATGCAAGCATGTTTTGCAGGCAGGATAGATCATAGGTTAAAGATTTAGTTACTGGATTGTTGTATACTTCTCTCTTTGGTTGTCTGCCGAGGACATTCCATTACAAATGAAACTAGAACATGTGGGTGAAGGTTCTTTGTCTACCAGCCCCAAAACTCCATGTTCAGTGAGTTTTGTGCAAGTTGTCTTCAACTATGGGGTCTTGCTGTCAGTTTGCAAAGAGGCAATGGATTATCTTGGTAAGCACATAGTTTGTTGATTTTGATGAGACTTCTATGGTCAACAACTCAATTGGATGCAATCCATTACTGGTACTAGAAGTTTGGTGACAAACAAGGGTCAGCTCAAACTCCAGCTACCTCATTATTTGGAGGCTTCATTAGGAGTGACTTCTTATATTTTTAAGAAGTTTTGATAGCTCTAAGCTTCCATAACACCACTCAAATATCATTCAATTCTATCTATCTCTCCCTGAATTCCCCTCCTCATTCCATCTTCCCTCCACCTCCTCACCTGATTCTCCAATTCCTGCCATCCAATCACCATCCTCTCATAAAATCTATTCCATTTCCCTTTTGAGAAGATCCATGTGCCCTCTCCCAGTGCCTTCCTCTATACCAGATCAATTTGAGACTACAGATGGCAGCGTGGGTACCATTTGTTTAACAGCTAATAGCCACCTGTAAGTAAATACATACTATATTTATCTATCTGCATCTGGGTTACCTCATGATGATTTTTTCCAGTTCCATCCATTTGCCTGAAATTTTTTATGATGTCATTTTTAAAAACAACTGATTAATACTTTATTGTATAAATGTACTACATTTTATTTATCCATTCTTCTGATGAGATACATCAATGTTGCTTCTAGTTTCTGACTATTATGAAGAGAACAGCAATGAACATGTTTGAACAAGTGTTCCTGTGGTAGGATCAAGTATCCTTTGGGTATATGCCTAACAGTGGTATAGGTGGAACTTGAGGTAGATAGATTTCTACCTTCCTGAGAAACCACTACACTGATTAACATAGTGTCTATACAGTTTCAAACTCCCTCAAACAATGGACACATATTTTTCTTATTCTGCATCCTCTCCATGACTTGTCACTTTAGCCATTCTGGCAGATATAAGACACAATGTCAAAGTAGTTTTGATTTGCATTTCCTTGGTGGCTAAGGAAGCTGAACATTACTTTATTAATTTACTTTTTTTAATTCTTCTCTTTTACAACACATCCTGCTCGAGTCTCCTTTCCTGCCCTCCTCCCAGTTCCCTCCCATCTCTCCTCTTCCCAAAATCCACTTTATATTTCATTTCTCTTGAGAAAAGAGCAGCATTCATAGCCATATAAAATAACAAACAGAACATTCCTTTAAATGTTAGCCATTTGAGTTTTTTTTTTATTGAGAATTCTGTGTTTAGTTCTGTACCTATTTTTACTTAGAGTAGATTTTAATCTAGTTTCTTGAGATCTTTAAGTCTTCCATTGGATGTCGAGCTAATAAACATCTTTCCATTCTGCAGGAAGCCATTTTTATGATAGTATCATTTTCCTAACAGAATTCAATGCCATGTAATTTCTTTAGTAATTGTTGATTTTAGTACCTGTGCTAATGGTGTTCTGTTTAGAAAGTTTGTTTTTTTCTGATGCCAATTAGATCAAGGTTATACTCTATCAGGTTAAGTGTACCAAGTTTTATGTTGAGGTTGTTGATCCATTTATAGTTGGATTTTGTGTAGGGAGATAAGTATTGATCTAAATGCCTTCTTCTATGTGCTGATGATATTCAGTTTGACCAGCACCATTTGTTGAAGATGCTGTCAGTTTTCCAGTATGTGTTTCTGGCTTATTTATAACAATTCAGGTTCCTATAAGTTTGTAGATTTATTTCTGTGTCTCCAATTCAATCCCATTGGTCAATGTGTCTGTTTTCATTCCAATGTCATACAATTTTATTGATAAAGTTCTGAAGTAAACCTTTAAATTGGGGATGGTGAGACATCCAGTTGCTGTGGAATAATGCTCTTACACACTGTAAAGATTTTTCACTCATATTGGTTTACTAAAACTCTGACTGGTCAGTAGCCAGGCAGGAAGTATAGGCAGGGCAACCTGATTAGGATACTTCTGGAAAGAGGAAAGGATGCAAGTCAGACACAGTGGAAGTAAGATGAGAATGCCTTACTAAGAAAAGGTACCAAGCCACAAGACTAAATATAGACAAAAATTATGGGTGAATTAAAGTTGTAAGAGCTAGTTAGTAATTAGTTAGTAATAAGCCTGAGCAATAGGCCAAACAGTTTATAATTAAAATAAATGTCAATGTGTTTATTTCAGACTCAGTGGCTATGGAACTGGACAGGAGAGAAATTCTATCTACAAATGGCAAAAAGAGATATCTTGATTGAGGCAGCCATTGTATGGGTAGCAGAAACCTGGCTCTAGAGAAATTCCCAGGAATCCAAAAGGATGACCCATCTAGGATGCTGGGCAATAGAGGAGAGGGGTCCTTACCTTGACTTGCCCTATAGTCAGACTAATAATTATCTTCAATATCACCAGAGAGCATTCATCCAACAACTGATGGAGGCAGAGGTAGAAACCCACATAGGAGCACTGGACTGAACTCCCAGAGTACAGTTGAAGAGTGGAAGGAGTGAGAATATGAGCAAGGAGGTCAAGACCATGATGGGTTCACCCACTGAAACAGCTTGCCTAAGCTAATGGGAGCTCATGAACTCCAGTCGGACTGGGAAGGAACAAGCATAGGACCAAACTAGTTCCTCTGAATGTGGTTGTTAACAGTTGCATGGTTGGAGCAGACTGAGGGGCCACTGGCAGTGGCACCAGGATTTTTCCCTACTGCATGCACTGGCTTTTTGGGATCCTATTCTTTTTGGATGTGTACCTTGCTCAGCCTAGATACAGTAAGGAGGGCCTTGGACTTTCCACAAAGCAATGTGCTTACCCTCTCTGAGAAGTGGATGGGGGTGGGGTGGGGGAGAAGGTGGAGGCAATGGGAGTAGGGGAGGGAGTGGGAAGTTAGATTGGTATTTTTTAAAAGCTCTAGTAAAAAATAAACAAATTTTAGTTTTCCTAAGTTCAATTGCTTTAATTTCTATTTAGTGAAAAGTAACAACTAAAAGTATAGAAGATGAGGATCAAGGATTCCCAAATTAGTGATTTATTATTCCATTAAATGTGGTCTGCTATGCCAGAAGGGCTCTTTCAATAATTAGTGTTGTATTTACTTGCACATTATATTTAGAAGCATTTTTGGCTCGAAGACTGAGTCATTTAAATTCAGGTCAAAGGTCAAGTAAGGAATGGTGTTGGTTAATGCACATCATTATAACACTGATGTTTCAGAATTTTGACTTCCATTTAACAGCCCAACCTCTGACTAAAACAAAATATTTGTATGGTGACGATAGGGTGGCTTTTTAAATTTTTTCACTAACTTCAAGGGGGACAAAAAGGCCAAGAAATAATCAAGTATGAAGTGGTAATGTGGTAGGCTTGTGTATCTGAGTAATAAGAACTCAATTCTCTATTTAACTCAGGAATTATTTACTAGATGGCTACTGTGTGAGCCTGTAGCTCATGAGAAGATACATGTAAATAAAGAGTCTTTAAGCTTGAGATGTGAGTTAAGTGACTAGGGTGCTTTAGTATGTTCTTGAGGGAGTTATAAAGACAACGATTGTTCATATGATGCATCTTTTTTCTGCAAGATAAAAAAAGCTTAGATTCTGATGTGAAGGATTGCATTATCTCTACTTATGAGACAAAATGAGAAGAACCCTAGTAAAAATTACATCCCTTGTCTCCAGTGTATCCTGTTGCTCCTTCTGGAAAGACTGGTGGAAAAAGCTAACTCCAGTCACAGAGCACAAGAGCACAACACACAGAATCTAGAGAGAGACCATAATGGGGAATAAAATAAGTCAGCAAAAAAATAATAAAAATAAAATAAAATAAATAAATAAAACAGAGAGGCAGTGGGCCTGTGTCCCTCATTAACAATCATATGCCTGGCAGTCTAGGAAAGATTTTCTACCCAGCTGAGGGATGACTCATATGAACTTATTATTTCTGATTTAAAAAAATGAAGACATGGGATCCTAGTAATAACCTCGGACTGAGAAAAAGGTTTCTACCACCACAGGCTGGTTACTGAGCTTGACACTCAGCCTTGATATGGACTGCTAATAATATCCTATCCTGTTTAGCTTATTCACACATCTTGGGAATGTCTTGATATCCTGTTGACAGCACAACAGCCCTTGCTCTTCAAAATAAGTACTAAGGAAACAAGGAATGTTAAACACACATTGTCTTTTCAACAAAAGGAGGGATATATAACTTGTTTTTCCATCAAGTAGGCTTAGAACGAAGGTGTTTAATAACCTGGTTATTTAGGCCAGCCATGGTGTTCCAAGTCTTTGATAGCAGCATTCAGAAGGCAAATGCAGGTGGATCTCTAAGTTCAGTCCACCCTGAATAAGTTCCAGGAAGGACAGCCAGGACTACACGAAGAAATCCTGTCTTGAAAGGTCAAAAATAAAAATAAAATAAAATAAATAACCTGGTGATTTATGCTATCTGCAGGGCAAGACCTACCAAGATTCTACAAGCAGAACCAGATGAACACTACACTGTTTGACCAAGGCCACACCGAACCCTTCCTTAAGTTAATACATGTAACCCATTTTGTGAGCTCCTTCTTTTGGAAGAAGAGACCCGTTCATGGAATTGTGTTTCTATGTAATTATGCCTTTTGTGCATAGGGAATTGTATTACATCAGGAAACTTTTTTCCATATTGTACTGTGCTTAAATATGCTTACAATAAATCACTTATTGTCAGCCTCTGAAAGATCGAACCAATTTAGCTAACTAGGTCATATTTAGCCAGATTTCCTTTTTGCCTCATGAAGATCATAACTCTCCCAGTCCTGATGATCACAGAGACACCTTTACCCTGGCCTAGTAACTCTCAGACTTTTTTCAAGCCAAGAACAGAAGACTCAGTATCAGATACACTAGGAGACCAATGGCTCAACCCCAACATTTTAATAGGCATTTGCTGATTGGTTTGTTTGCACAGACTCATGGTGTTCATGTTAGGACCACCTGTTCTGTGTAGAAACTATTAAATTTGTCAATAATTTTGCGAAGAAAAACTTAATTCCTTTATTTGGGCAGGTGAAACAGTGTAACATAGATTATTCCCAACAGAGTTGTGTCCTTTGTTTCTGAATTTCCTTTGCTTGTACTAAACTTTCTCTGAGGCTTATCGAAAAGTTAGATAAGAAGAAAAAAATAAGTACCATTAAAAATGTGAACAAATTGATAAGCAAAAATGGGCACACACATGGAAATTTGGGTGGGTTTTGTTCAGCTGTGCCATTTAATAAGCGTCACCTGTGTGCCTACGGAAAGAATGGTTTCAGTGTAGTAACCGATTTCCTTTCCTTCCTCCCCCTTCCTCTTTCTCTCCCTCCTTTCCTTTAGTCCCAGGAGCTAAAGCATGAGAGTATAATTTGAAGCTTTCCTGTGTGGTGAGTAGATGGAGAATAATCAGGCTATGCCTCTGGGTGCCAAATTAGGCTCTTAAAATGCAGCAGGGGTAATTTTCCTGACAGTAATTTTGTTATCTGCAAGAACTGTGTGTTTTAGAACTCAGGGGCTCAATCTCGATGAAAGCAGGAGATAATCCCATTCTTGCAACAAATTACAAAAGTAACAATAAAAAAGGAAGAAAGACAGAAAGAAAATATCCTGCATACCTGAACTGAGATAAGCAGCAAAAAGAGAAAAGAATGGCCTCAGTGGAATTGTGTTTTTCAAAGCACAGACATGATGATTCTAATTATCATCTTGAAACAAACTATAAAGGCCTCTACATTAAGGAGATTTGCCTTAACCAGTACATAATGCTATCAAATAAATGGCTTTTCCTCTCATCCCTGGTAAAAACCAAGGAATTCCATACTTCTGACTGCTATGGATATCTTGATAATCAATCAAACGTGACTAATATTTGTCCCTATGGGAAATACGTCTTCCATAAATCTTCTTCATCTGCATCCCAGGGTGCAGGATGCTCTACCACTGCACCTTTGAGAATGCAGATAGCAGAGCCTGGTTCTCTTGCAAAGTACCGATGCCAGACACATAAACATTTTTTTAAATAATGTACTTGTGTTATGAAATCCTTCGGCACCACTGGTTGGGGCAAAGTGGAACTGTTATTGGGGATTGAGCAGACATTTAGTTCTTGTTTTTTAAAATGATCATTTATATTTTTATTTTATGGGTCTGAGTGTTTTGTCTGCATGTATATAAGTGTCCATGAAGTTCAAAAGAGGGTGTTAGAGATGTCACTCTTTCAGTAAGCTCATGTAGCACCTGGCTCCTTAGGCGCTCTAACTGGGCCACATGACTTTCACATGGGCTACTTCTGAATTTCCCACTATCTGATAAACCACTCTAATTTTAGCAGGAAATCAGCTGGGAAACTGGCCTTCCTATTGAACTAAAGTTTTACCTACCAAATCATTTTTGTGTGTGTGTGTGTGTGAAATCAATGGTCTCTGTCATTATGTTTAATTTCAACTATGAGGTCCTATTTTTCCTTATATGTCTAAAAGAGAAACTGTTCAAATCAACAGTTCTTCCACAGATTTTGATTCCTAATAACAAGAATTCCTTGGGGTATAGAAGTGTGGGGAGTCAAGGAGTCTCTGTATGTATTCTTAGTTGAGTGTAAGATGTTGTTCTTTGACAAATAGCCTCACAACATAAACTGATAATATTTAGTGCTAATACACTAAAGCAATTTTCTTAATCTTGCATGGCATCCCAGTCCTTCCTGTCTCAGTCTTTCCTCTCTCATGTTTCATGGCCTCTGGTTTCTGTTTCACTATGGATGCTGGGCCCACACTGGAACTCCTCTCAGTGATCTTATTAGTTCTTTTCTGTTGTCATTTCTTTAATGTGTATTTTTCTCTGGCTGTGTTAAAGATTTTTTCACCTTATTACTTTGTTTTAAGCTAACTGATTACTAGGTGTCTTGGAGTTATTACTTCATGTATTTTTATTTGAATTTCATTGCCCCCTCTGATATATACAGATTTTATAGTCTTTATCAAATCTGAAGGGAACGGGCACTATTTTTTCATCTTTACCCATTCCTTTCCTCTCCTGTACTTCATGCCTCTACCTACATGTATAAAAGGATACTTTCAGATGTTATAAATTTTATGTGTGATAGTTTAATTTTTAATGTATTCTTTGTGTTTTAGTTTAAATTGCTGCTAGTATCAATGCTAATATTCCTTTATTTCAATGGAATAAAGGGGAAAAGCCAAATATTAATCTTCTGATAAAAGAACAGAGCAATAAAATAACTCCTAATGCCATTCTGCTATACTCATAGATCAGTGTTTTTCTCGGACATCACCTGAGAGGCTTCTTCCTTTGTTGATGGGAACAAATACAGAGACCCACAGATCTACCATGTACCAAGAGTGAGAAATCCTTGGAACACCCAGCTCTAAACAGGAGGTCTCTATTGTTGTGATCCAGCTGCCCTCACTCTCCCTGACTGACAGTGGAACTTCCTTGTGGTCTGTAATTGACAAGAATGTTTGTGTTCGTTCTGGCCGGTGGGTTTCCACAGAAGCAGTAGAGGTATAAAAGGCTTTAGCTCAGGGCAAAATAAAGGTTGCTGTTCTTCCACCTGAAGAGAAGTCTCCATGTCTCAATCCCAGCAACACACAACCCCCCATCTCAGGGCTCAAGGACGGATGCAGTACGGTTGAAAGACCCACTGGGGATGGGTGACACGACAGAAACAGTGCTCCTTGTGGAAAAACGGCACTCACATACATAAGAACTAACAAAGACAGTGGCAGCATGTACAGGGCTTGCACAGGTAGAAGCCAGTTCGGGGGCGGGGGTTCCAGAACTGAGAGGGAAAACACACATAATCTTTCATTCCTAACTAAGAAGCTATTTCTAACTTACAGTCACTCATAAAGGAAAATTAGTCTTTGTCAATTGAGTTTCAGTGGTATATAAACCATACTTAAAATGCAGCTCTCATGCCCAAACAGTACACAGTCACTCAAAATGAATTCAATGGTATTTTTGGAGAATTTTTTCCCCATAATGCTTTACTATGATTATTTTCCTTACTGATCTTTTGCTTATATAATTTTGTTTCCATTTTTTGTGCCTTAATGCTTTTTCTGAGTGTGTGTTCTTCTCTTTTTATTCTCTGGTCTTTTGTTTGTTTTTCTATTTGTTTATTTTCTAAAGAGAGAGAGAGAAAGAAGCCAAGGAGTTGGATGTGTGGGGAGGTAGGAAGGACTTGAAAAGAATAGAGGGAGGAGAAAAAAATGATAAAAATATATAGTATAAAAAACTATTTCTAAGTTATAAAAAGAAAATGGAATAGGGAGAACTTTTATTGGAGGTACAGCTTTATATAACTTTCAGCGATAAATTTCTATATANCATTTGCAATAAGACTTGCATAAATCACACATTCTGGTTTAGTTATTCGTAAACTCAGCTTAAAATGTAACTGCTTAGCAGATTTCTTATGGAAGTCCAGGGAAACATGGACAGAAAGTGCTTGAGTGAACTGTAACACCCATAAATAGTACTCAGGATTCTGCCACCACAGCTATGCACATCACAGCAGAATTGTCACTGCATTTCCTCTTCTGGAGCTTGCACAGTGGCTGGGTGTGGATTCAGGCGTTTCCTGAATAAGTTCGTGATCTCATGAGCTTTCATCATCATGGCAAACAACGCACATTAGATGGTCTAATTCTGTGACCAGCCAGCACTGTAGCTTATGGTATCTTCCTCCTTCTTCTGTATGTAAAGCTGTGTGAAATAATTTTTATTTAGTAAACAATGTTGCAAAATTGCTAAAGAATTTATAAGAATGATCAGTACAAAAATATATCTTTTAGTGTATATTCATTTTTTGCACATATTCTGAATTTTGTGTAATGTTAGAACATTCATTGAGTGTCAACAACACTAACATGCATCGGTAAGTATACCTGAAAGTTCCATCCTTTCTTCACCTTAGGTTGAAATGATGAGCATATATTTAAAAGTAACAATCTTCAAAAAAATCTTAAAACTAAAGATTGATTATTATAGGGAAAATTGTGATATTATAAGAAGTAATATGAACAGGCCATGTTTTCTTTGTTAACGAAAAGCATGCCCTATTTTGTAACCACGAAAACCAATATGTTCTTCTGTTATTATACAATATAGGGGAAGCACTCTCCCACTTTCCTGAATACAGTAATAAATATTTACAAAAATGGATACCTACTCTTAGCTATCTGTAATTCATATCTACTTTTTAATAAAAAAACAGTGTATTTATTTTATATAGTTTTCTGCCTGCATGTATGCCTGCATACCAGAAGAGGGCACAAGATCGCATTATAGATGGCTGTGAGCCACCGTGTGATTGTTTGGAATTGAACTCAGGAATTCTGGAAGAGGAACCAGTGAACCTCTAAGCCATGTATATCTACAGCCTCTGCTCCCACCTCACACCCCTGATATCTACTTTTAAGATATTGTTTTCTCCAGGCTTAAAAATAGAGGAACCAAAACACTAAAACACCCACATTTCAAAACTTATTTCAAATGGCCTTGGAGCCCAATTCTAAGTTGCTTGCTCTCTGCATTCCATTTTTTTCATGTTTATTCAGACAGCAGGAGGTCTGGATTTGATGTTCCTTAGGAACAGATGTTCATTCCAGTTATTCACCTCTTCAGGAAGATAAATCAATTTTTATAGTCAAATACAAATGAGACAGAGACAATAAAGTACTTTGTCCTCAGAAACAGTAGATTGTAACTGGAATAAATAGCTTTACACTTACTATATTGATGCTTTAAAATGCTGTATGAATAATCCACTAACATGTGAATTTAGCCAAGTAAATCCCTGAAATCTGTATATTGAGGAAATTCATTCACTCATTCAATAAATATATGCAGTTTGGCCCAAGCCACTATCATCAAGTCACTATGCTATGTCTCTGCTAATGCAACAAGATGGTCTTGGGAAGATAAGTGACAGTCTTCAATGAACTTATAATCCATTATAAAGTTGAGGACTCCATATTTGAAACTATAATGGAAAGGTCACTAGTATTTAACAATGATAAAAGGAGGAAAGTGGTACAGCCAAGTTACTAAATAAATGAGAAATGCTAGTGGGTACCAGGAGATTTAAAGATGATGTCATACTGCAGCTATCATTTGCGTTAATGATGCTAGGTTAACAGATCAAATAGACTGGACTCACAGGGAACCTTAAAGCTGAAAGAAGATGTACCAGATTGTGGAAGAATGCTTGAATCGGAATTGCTTTTGAATGCCTACCACATAAAATAGTTTTAAAAAAATGTGCCTATGACATCATGGTTTATGAAAAAATAGGGAAATGACTTTGTTAAGGTCCCTGAAATGGAGTTACAAATAATCTTTTAAAATAATAACTGGTATTAAGCAACAGTTGAATATTAGTCCTACGGCGTCATTTTAGTGGTACTGAGGATGATTTTCTCAGTGAGGGCATTCTGTTGACTTCTAAGGCAAAAGGAGGGACATTAAAATGAATGAAGCTGAATGCTGGTCCCTAGAATAAAGTGGATGCACTTTCCCTGGGAATCTGTTTTACCACATTAAGTGGGGGAGTTGAATATTTGATGTAGGAGGGTCATCTGTCTATGTGTTACTTTCATTGGTTAATAAAGAAACTGCC
>LOEQ01010320.1:27544-38466 GCA_001685075.1 Bramus lutescens | reverse complement strand
ACAATTTATGTGTTGTTATTTCAGGTGTTAAGCTAGCCGTGTGGGAGCCGGGTGTGATGAAAAACAGGCCCTGCTCCCTCTATCACTACATATCGGTACTAATCTTGTCTTTAAAGGCCTAATCACCCTTTTGCATTATGAACTGACATTTTAAAAGCCAAAGTTTCAATTAATATTGTTCTAAGTTCTGAATCTGATACTACTCTATTTACAGCTGGAGGCAATCTTTGTAAAAAAAATCAATCATGTCTTTTTGAGGGACTTGTATAATTTTAGTAAATGATTTAGTCTTCTTTCTTGATTATTTAACCCTGCCTCAAGCATTCAAAGCTGCTATATGACATAGTGCTAAAATATGATCAGAAAATCTAAAGTGTCTTTACAAATCAACATGCTGACTTTTATCGAGAAACTTGTCTTGGGAAATTTCCATACCTCTACCCCTACCTCATTGTTCTATGATCCCAACTTCCTATTTCTACCATGTTTTCCCTTGTAACTGAGGATCAGCTTCCAATATTGCTATAGCTAAATCTTTCCTGTCTTCTGGGAAAATTCTGTTCAGAGTTGCCAATGAATTTAATATCATCTTCACATGATGAATGCATACCACATGAAATGACTACTTCTTTAAATCTCTTCAAATCTAAAACCTCTACAGGATTCCAGTCGGCTACTTTATAGCCTTGGTGATACCTGCCATCTGTCTGTTGGTCATTCTTGTATGGTAACTGGATAAACTAAGGTTGATTCTCTAATAAACTTGGCCTGCTCCTCTTCAATTTCATAATACAATGATGCGGTGGGTTCTGCTCTAAATTCCTCTGTCTGTGTCTGAATTTTTTTTTTATTTTCATTAGTAAGTGTTCTAAGGCTTGTATCTTATCAGTCAATGTTTTCTCATTTTAATTAGTAAGTCTTTCTAAGGCTCGTATCTTATCAGTCAAATGTTCATGTTTGGCAGTTATCAAACCACTTTTTAAAGGAGAAAATATAAATTACCATCAATCCCAGCAAAGTTGTTTATCTCCTCATTTTCTCTATCTGCAAGCCATTCATAGTAGCAACAAACAGGGTCCTAACTCCCAGTATTGTGATGACAGCAAAGGTTACCAACTGTGTTGGTGGCACTTGGCTAGTGGGGAGGAGGGAAGGCTAGCTGTCGCTGCTCAGCATGACTGTGCAGGGGATGTGAATGTGTGGGGCCTCTCAGCAGCTTGTGGTAGTGGCCGCAGCAGTAAAAGCCCAAGTTCCCAGCAGGTGCAAGCAGTGTCTAGACAGCTGAACCGGCCTGGGTTGTTGGTAGGGAAAACCCTCATGGTGAGAAGTGAGGGCAGGACCTGGCAGTGGTTGGCTAACCCCAGCAACATTTGGTGCCAGGGGCAGGCAACAGCTGGAGGCTGTAGCTGTAGAAAGACTGTAGCAGAAAAACCCTGGCCTAATTTGGAGGCCCTGTGGGGAGGAAGACAAAGCCAGCCATGGTGGTGGCAGGAGGGTTCACCACCTTGTTGTGGTTTAATAATATCCTGTGTTGGGCACCAGGTGGAATGATTATCTAAATATCCTATTATTAATTCAAAACATGGGAGTCAGATATGAATGTAAAACCTGATTGATCAGAGAATCAGTGGAGAAGTGACCAGTGACCTCCTCTGTCTCCTTCCTCGATCCAAAAGGCTGTGCATCTTCCCAAGCCCCTCCCTACTAATTCCTAAGTTTCTCTGTATGTCCTGGGTCCTCCAAAACCTCGATGGCTAATTTTGGCCAGCTAGTAGCTACTACCTCTAAGGGGAGGAATGTTAATGGTCTAAGTTGATGAGTATGACTGACCAGGTCTCTTCCTCTTCATGTGGTAGCCCTTAGCCAATCAGCTGGACCTCTTTCCACCCACATACTAAATTCCCCAGGTTTCCAGAGGATCTAGCTGATTGTTTCCAGTCTCGCCATTGAGGAGGTAGCTATCAGGAGATCCTTGATGATTAGTAGCTACCTCTGCACTCTGATTCAAGGTAAACTATTTTGTCACAGTGGGGTGGCAGTGCAAACAATTCTCCCGCAACTCTCACTTTCTGTGTGTGTAGGGGGAGGGGCATACGAGCCTGTGTGTGCAGGTATGTTCGCCTGTGAATATGCCAGGTGGAATGTAGAGGCCAAGATCAACCTTTGGATTTTTTCTCTATCATTCTCATTCTTGATTTTTTGACACAAGGTCTCTTTAAAGAACCCGGACTTGGCTGCTTTAGCAAGACCTGCTGGTGGATGAACTTTGGAGATCAACATTTCTCTGCTCCCTAGCCCTGGAATTACAGGTACATGTTGTCATGCCTGGCTTTTACATGAGTGTTTCCGGAGATTCAAACTCAGGTCCTGGTATTCACACAGGAGCTCTTTATCCACTGAGCCATTTCGCAGTCCTTCAATCTTGTTTATTATCATTATTTATTTTTTATTTTTATTTTTAAAAACACTTTTTTAATTTTACATACTAATTCCAGTTCCCTCTCCCTCCCATCCTCCTGCTCCCCGCACCCCACTCCTCATCCATTCCTCAGAGAGGGTGAGATCTCCCATAGGGAGTTAACAAAGTTTATCACATCATTTGGTGCAGGACCAAGGCCCTCCCACCTGTATCTAGACTGAGCAAGGTATTCCTTCATAGGAAATGGGCTCCAAAAAGCCAGTTCATGTACTAGGGATAAATACTGTTTCCATGATCAGTGACCCCTCAAAGCTGCCCAAACCACACAACTGTTACCCACATTCAGAGGGCCTATTTTGGTCCTATGAAGGTTCCCCAGCTGTCAGTCCAGAGTCAGTGAGCTCCTACTTGCTTGGGTCAAGCTGTTTCTGTGGGTTTCCCTCTCACGGTTTTGACCTCTTTGCTCATATTATCGCTCCTCCCTCTCTATGACTGGACTCCAGGAGGTCAGCCCAGTGCTGAGCTGTGGATCTCTGCATCTGCTTCCATCAGTTACTGGATGAAGATTCTATGATGACAATTAAGGTAGTTATCACTCAGCTTTTAAGAAGGGAAGTTAAGGCACCCTCTCCACTACTGCTTAGAATCTCGTTTTTAACAGCTTCTTTGGGGCAGTATGAGACACAGCTACTTCCTATGTAAAGGGATTTGTTTCTCCTTGAATTCTCTGGTAGTTGAAGGTCAGTAATATATTTTTGCCTTGTCCTATATTGTTTTACAATGCTTCTAATGCTTTTTGCATAAATATAATATTTTCTTATTTTAAATTTGCCAAGAATATATAACATATTTTAAACTTCCTTTGCATGTATGCAAGTAATTAGTGCTTTGGTGTGTTAATATTAGAACAGAAAAATAGTTTATAATTAATTCTTTCATATCTCAAAATTACCTGCAGGGTGTGCTAAGATGCTATTAGATATAGCATTTCAAATGCAAATGAAGTATGTTAGGGATATTGTCTGCATTGTGAAATATATGTCGATTAAAGCTTATCATAGGCATTGGACCTAAGAAAGGGACGGCAGCAGCATGCCCCGGCACCGAGAGATAGCTTCCTTGGGTCTGTTTGTATTACTGCCTTTCCTCATTGCTGGCATGAAATACTGGACAGAAAGAACTCAAGGAAGGATTATTTTCCTCATGGTTCAGAAGGTACGATCTATCAGAGAGGACAAGGCAGGTGTGATGGTTAAATTCAATTGTCCACTTGACACAACCAAAAATCACTTGGGAAGAAAGTGTCAAGGAGAGATTATCGATATTATGGTGGCCTGTGGTCTTATCGGTGGTGGAGCATCTTAATTGTGCTAATCAGTGTGGGAAGAGCTAGCCTGCTGGGAGAGCAGCCATTCTCTAGGCAGGGGGTACTGAATTAGAGGGGAGAATGGAGCTGAGCACCAGCATCGTTCGTTCGTTCGTTCGTTCGTTCGTTCGTTCGTTCGTTCGTTCGTTGCAATCATTTCTCTCTGTTCTGGATCATGAATGTTGTATGAACAGCTGTCCCTGCACTGACTTTCCAACAGTGATGGACTGTAACCTGGAATACCTTTCTCTCCTATGTTCCTTTATGTCAGAGAATTTTATCATAGCAACAGAAACTATACCGGAACAGCATGGTAGCTAGAGAGGGCAGCTGGTTACCTACTGGCAGCAGTCAGGAAGGAGAGTTTGGGCTAAGAAGCAGGGCCAGCATATAATTCTTCTGGTGGCCTATGCTAGCTAGCTATGCCTTCTGTACCAAAGGTGCCACCAGCTGGGGACCAAGTGTTCAAGCCTGTGAGGAAGAATTCAATTCAAATCATATCAGAGTTTTGTAATAGCACTCTTGAGAATGTTGGGGAAAGTGATAGTTCAAAGTCAGGACTTACTGGTGACTTTAGTTTTGCTGGTTGATAGCCAAGACAGTTCACAACTGTGAGGAACATGGAATACCTCTAAGCTGCCAACACTAAAACCGAAGACCAGTGTCTAGAATTAGACTTTAAAAATGCAAAGCTCTTAGTTAATTTTTTGTACATTTTATGCTCTTATAGTTCCTTTTTCCTTTCGTTTTCATTTAATGATAAGTCACAGGCTTTTAGATGTTAGTAAGACAAATGCAGCTGATTTAATTTAGTTGGGCAAATTAAAGTGAATATTTTCAGAAGCTATTAAAATTTAAACAATTTAGCATATTCTTCTAATGAATTCTTATTATTGTGAATGTTACTTAATGATTACATCTATGCTGATTGTTAGTTTGGGGAATGATTTATTTGTGTCTTTGTTAGGGTTTCTACTGCTGTGTTAAAATATTGTGTTCACAAGCACCTTGGTGAAGAAAGTATTTATTTCACTTCTACTTCTACATCACAGTCCATTCTTGAAGGAGTCAGGGCAGGAGCTCAAGCAGGGCAGGAACCTGGAGGCAGGAGCTGATGCAGAGGCCATGGAGGGGAGCTGCTTACTGGCTTTATCCTCATGGCTTGCTCAGGCTCCTTCCTTATAGCACCCAGGACTGCCAGCCTAGGGGTGGCACCACCATCGGTTTGGCTTTCCTACATCAGTCATCAGTAAAGGAAATGCACCACTGGCCAATCTAGTGGGGACATTTATTCAATTGACATTCTCTCTTCCAAAATGATTCTAGCTTGTCAAGATGATATAAAGCTAGCTAGCAAAATAGGACTAGAATTTTCAAATAATTTAGGTATAGCTAAATCTTCTTATTTACTTGCATGTTTTCCTATGTATACTTTTTTTTGCCTCTTGCAACCACATCCATTTTAAAATTAGAACCTGAAATAATTTAGTGCAGTGTGGAGACGCTGTCTTGTTCTGCTCGGTCTTTGCATCGTAACTTGCACATCTCAGTGCTCAGTCTTAGAGCAGAGGCAAAGAAACATTATCACTTTCTGAATCGCCATATTCCTTTTGTTGCTGCACTGCCAACACTTGGTATACTCATACTTTGTACACACTGTGGATTCCATTAAGGGTTAATTGTCTACGATACATAATGGTGTGGAGTGTGCCTTAGTACTTCCATTTGCCTTAGCACAATGGCTTCCCAAGTAGCTACATCAGAACCACCTGCTGTGCTTATTAAAAAGTCTTCTGACCAGGTCCCTGGCTTAGGTCTTCTAGCTTAGATATTTTAAAGTGAGTCTCAATTTTTTTTGTTAGCCCATCTACAGTTTTTCTGGACAGTTGGATTTGAAACTGGTCCACAGCACGGAGCACTGCCTTGCATTTAGTGAGTGCTTAAGTATATGATTCTTTATCATTTACCCCCCCCATTCTTCCTACCCACCTTGTATTGTTTAGGAGAGCCACGTGAACTGGATAGAGTGTGTTTGTTTTTCTCTCTTCTTGGGGCTTCACCATGCTTCACCGACCACCTGACAGAATCTAATTCAAATGCATTCTCTCTTGGTTCACGGTGCATAATAACAGGCCGATAACCGGGACTCTCCAGTGCCCTTTCAAAGCTACTCAAAATACTAGACAGTATTTAAAACAAAAATGCATTAGTATTTCAAGACACAGAATGACCCTGTGGACTGATGCCACTCAGGTTGGTTATGGTTGGAAAGACTGATGTGTGGCAACTTCCGAGTCCACATTGAGTCTATAAAAACACCATTCTTTCTGCAAGTCTGCTACTATTTTCAGACGTTTGCCTTTTTAAACACATTCTAAATGACATGTGTGTACCAGAAGGCCCTCTCCTAGCTGATCACTTTGTGCGGCGGTCTGGCATTCTCAGCACGTTCCATCTGGGTAGCTGTTCTCCAGGTTATCACCCAGTGGCTATCCAATCTCCATATGTGACCAACAGAGGACGGTGACAGCACGGCAATTGTCAGCCTGGAGGGAGCTTTGCAGGTAGCCATGTTTAGGTTTCTAAAGCTGTAGAGAGAGAGGCACATTCCTGGTTCGTGGGTCACAGGTTAGGAGTAGGTTCATGGGTGGTCAAGAGTAAAAATAAAAGAGAAAGAAATTGCTATAGGATAAGTGAAAAGAATGAGGGAAGAGTTGGGGCTCAATATAATCAAACCACATTGTATAAAATTCTCAAAGAATTAATAAAACATTAAGAAAATAACAAAGAGACAAGGGGTACATAAAGGAGAATAGAGAAGTGCGGTGCTGGTGTAGAAAAGAGGCAGCCACAGGCAGTGTGACTTAGAGAATGTCTCTTCCTGGGGTTTGTAACAAAGGGACAGTTCACTAAGAACACTTCAAAGTTTGTCTTTAATCGTGAGCATTGGGTCTAATCTGCTCTTTGGATTTGGATGATTGCAGGTCTCAGAATATTATCCCTACTTTCTTTTTTTTGCATCCCCCCTTTAAATATCATATGCAAATTATTCTCATGTCAATTATTCCCCCATTTGTCTAATGAAGAGGTTTTTGTTGTTATTTTTTGTGGTTGTTGCTCAAAAGAATTAATTTTTATACATAGGTTTCATGTAGCCGAGGATCGCCTCAAACACATGATTGTGCCTCAGTCTCTTAAATATGGAAACTGCAGGTGTGGGCCACTTTGTCTGGTTTTCAATTTGTATTTTATATTTATTTTTATCTTACCTTCAGGAAAGATTTATCAGATGTTTAATCACTAATCAGAAAATACGTTAGTTTTCTTGTTAGTTTAAAAGTTTAGAAGGTTAACTGTTCTAGCCATGGAGCCCTGTGGTAACATTTCATCCTTCAACAAATAAAGCTTGCCTGAAGATCAGAGTGCTGAGCTAGCCACACTAGGTAACAATAGAGGCCAGGCAGTGGTGGTATACGCCTTTAATCCCAGTACTCAGGAGACAGAGATAGACGAATCTCTGTGAGTTCAAGGCTACCCTGGGCTCTATAAGATTAAATCAGTCTAAAAGAGAAGCAGAGCCAAGCAATGGTGGCTCACACCGCTAATCCCAGCACTAGCGAGGTGAAGATAGGTAATGATATCGCTGGGTGGAGAGAGGAATATAAAGCAGGAGGAGACAGGAGCTTAGCACATTCAGTTTGAGGAGTTGTAGAGACAGGATACCTCATTCAGTCTGAGGATTTCACAGCGCTAAGAATCAGTGGTTGACTCCACTGAATCTCTGATCTTTCAGCTTTCTTCCCCCATATCTGACTCCAGGTTTTTATTATTAAGACCAATTAGAGTTCATGCTACGGAGCCCTGTCACCATGTACATATGCCCTCTCTCTGGGTACGGTAAGCAGCTCTGTGAAGTAGCTTTAATACCACTGGTCTCCAGGATGCTCTTCTCTTAGGTAGTCAGTTTGTGGCCCCCTCAATCCCAGGGATCCCCACTTCATTTCGTCACCCCAACAGTGAGTGTCAAGCCTTGGAATGCCACTCTCTGCTCTCCAGCTAATGAAACCAATCCCGTCTCTTTTTCCTTGTCAGCCTGGGTAACTGACACGTCATTTCAGTCTGAATTGCAAGACAAATTGATGGTATGTAGAGCTTTTCTCCTGTAGGCTGGCAAGCTCGTCTGCATTTGTGTTGTTAGAGCTTTAAATTTTTTGTTACCTTCATTTATTTTGTGTATGTGTTCAAGTGTATGCTAGTTAGAGAAGGGTTAGTTATTTTTTTCTTGTGGGGGTCAGTTTTTTTTTTCTACCATGTGGGTTTGAGGCATTGGACTCTGATTGTCAGGGTTGAGAGCCAGTTCCTTTACCTGTTGAGCCATCTCTCTGGTCTTGGTTTTCCCCTTTCTATATTTTTAGAATTATGGTTGTCTGTTTATGTTTTTCTTTCTTTTGAAAAAATAAGATATAAAAAATCTGAAGGCCATTGCATTGATTAGCTTTCAAAGTGTTTTATAACCACTTGAAATTATGTGGGTTTCTTCCCCCCCCCTCCCCGGGCCAATTTCATGACTTTCAGAGTTCACCCAGCCCCAGCTGACTACGCTATCATGAGTACTCTGCATAAGGTTGGTAGTTTCCTCCCTGACGACTTATTCAGACAAAGACTTCAGGTCTCTGATAGATTCCCAAACACTTCCATAGTCTCTCTTGCCAGTCTGTGTCCAAAGCAGGGCTTTCATCAGTCTGGCAGGAACTTCTGAGCATCTTCTCAAATGTGTGGTAGCTGTGGTTCAGCTAAGCTTTGAGATTCTGGATCAGAGGCAGGACCTAAGGGGTAAAAGCAGGCAGTGAGATGGGAGATGATGCAGTGTGAGCCTCCTAACGATGCAGTGTGAGCCTTCTAATGATGCAGTGAGATGGGAGATGCAGTGTGAGCCTCCTAATGATGCAGTGAGATGGGAGAAGCAGTGTGAGCCTCCTAACGGACTCTGGACAAGGCTTCAGTGATGGCTTGAGGAAAGAACTGATGCTCCCAGCAACCCCGGATATGGCGAACTGCACTCCATGGGAAAATATTAGGTGTTTTGATATGGCATTTACTCCAAAGTCATTGTTCTAATTGTGTATACCACGTATTTGTATTCTTATGTTAAAAATGAAGAACTCTACAATTGTTTTTTTTTTGCTTGTCTTCAGATTGTTTTCTGCGCACTTCCTACTTGATATCTTTTGTCACGGATAGATTTATTTTATTTTATATCATTTAAAACTAAAAATACACTTTTTCATACAATACACTTGCCTTTCCCTTCTTAAAATTTCTTCCTTGTTGAACTAATGCAGATCTTTAATATAAGGGGCAAACTCACAAAACAGGAACAAGAAGCCCAAGCTCAGCTGTGTAGCATGGAAACCACAGAGAGAGAACCCTGGGCTGCCCGGGGTTTTTCTCCAGGTACCCAGGTACTCTAACCTGGTCCCACCTCTTAAAAATAATTGGTTGACAAAGATTCCCTATCACTTCCTCCTTTTTTCTAAATAAGAGCATTCCAAACCCAATACAAAACTATATACAATAGGAATAGATATTAAATATAAAATTACAACCAACATAAACAATATTAAGCAAGGAACACATGATAAATGTTTTAATAAACATTCTATTTTAAAGAGTCTAAGTCTTGTATCAGAATTGGCTTGGCTAAATCTTAAGAGGACGGTAACTAAGACTATTTAATCTTTAACCCCATCAAAGGCCTGGGAAGGGAGATAATATTACTTGAGTAGGCAAGGAAGTGCAATCAAGCAGTTTTCAAAGTGAGCAGGATATGACAGAGACAATTGGCTACCTGAGCAATCACCCAAAGACTCATTTGTAATGTTGAAGCAACCAACTTTGGCTAAGGCCTAGCATAACTGACAGACCATTTTNTTACAACCAACATAAACAATATTAAGCAAGGAACACATGATAAATGTTTTAATAAACATTCTATTTTAAAGAGTCTAAGTCTTGTATCAGAATTGGCTTGGCTAAATCTTAAGAGGACGGTAACTAAGACTATTTAATCTTTAACCCCATCAAAGGCCTGGGAAGGGAGATAATATTACTTGAGTAGGCAAGGAAGTGCAATCAAGCAGTTTTCAAAGTGAGCAGGATATGACAGAGACAATTGGCTACCTGAGCAATCACCCAAAGACTCATTTGTAATGTTGAAGCAACCAACTTTGGCTAAGGCCTAGCATAACTGACAGACCATTTTTAGAGGCAAGAAAAATTTTAGAACCATCTTTGCAAGGTTTGGCAGTCTTTTTCCTGGTGTCTTACTTATCCAGTCTGGACACCATGCGCTTTGTCAGTGGTCGAGGCATGGGAAGTTTTTTGCCCAAAGGACAATCCTGCCAAGAAGAAAACAAACTCCAAGTGGAGTGTCTTTGGTGCTCAACATTCTCTCAGGAATAGATTGGTACTGTTGGGAGCAATTGTGTCTCATGCCAACAGAACCCTAAGTTATTCAAATGCCATGTTCTGCAGATCCTTGAAGTGGCTGAAGATTACCTATCGAGGCAGAATACAGTCTCTCTGTATCTAAAGAACCTCATTGATCTGACTATATGTATAACAAACATAAATAACTATTGACCTTATAATGCTTAATACCTGTATAACTTAAAGAGTAAGACTTTATATCAAAATATTAAATAATCTGTTAAACAACTGTGCAATAAATGAGGAAAATGACCTCAAAATGTAAACAAGTTAAAAATATATTGATCGGAGGTAGGGATATATAATGCAATATGAAAAGAGATCCTAAAAATTGTATCAATATACAAAATGACTTAAACAGAGATAGAAACATGCATGCATACAATCTGACAAAATAACTTTGTGTAGGTATACAAATATTGTAAACAGAAATAACAAATATAATTTGAACTTGTATCAATATACAAAAAACTATTATAATTTGGTAAATTGTCCATAAATAATAGCTGACAAGTATTTACTCTATTACCCACTGTTATTATTATCAGTGTGGATAAGTTCACACTAAATTATCTTTTATCCCATTCAAATTTTCCTCTGTCTGTCTGTCTATCTATCTATCTATCTATCTATCTATCTATCTATCTA
>LOEQ01010320.1:0-23376 GCA_001685075.1 Bramus lutescens | reverse complement strand
CAGGGCTTTTTTTTTTTTTTTGAAGGAAGACCTCATATTTCTTTTGTTTTCAACACAAACTGAGATCAGGGGTGCTGGGCAGTTCTTATTGTTTTTCCAGAAAGCTAGTCTGAAAATTCTTGGAAAAACTATACATAGAGAATTTAGTGAGCATTGTTCCCTTCCCGAAGGCAGACAGCTATGCACCTAGATTTCATTTATTTTACTTCTATTCAATATATGGATTTTTGAAGTATTATTTTTTTCATCTTATCCTAGTAAGGTGTGAGTTATGGTCTGGTGTATTCAATTTAGTTTTTCCCAATTGGATGGATATTAGCTAGGATTCCTGATATTAAATCTGGAAGTAACTTTGGTTGTTAGTCTTCAAAAGTTTTCAAAGTTTCTCTTTGGGTAATAGAAACCTATCTAACAAAAAAAAATCTAAGAATCTTGGAGTAGTCATGATAGCATTGATCAAGATTATATTGCTAGCATCCCTTATGTGGATCTTTGGATTTGAAAAGTGATGTCATGTGGAATGTCTTCTTCAAGGACAACATAATGGAAAGATAGATTATACCTCAAGGATGCTTCGGTCATCATTTCTCCCTGCCTTACTCAAACAGGAAAATAAGGTTTATGATGGATAGCTATCAGGCTGCGACTGTCCCTTTCTTTACTGGAAACAGAAGAAGACCAAGTTGACACTGATGGATGTGTGCTGTGACATGAGTTGGCATCATGCTGTGGTACCCATCACTGATGTGACTGGAGTATAGCCTTACATAGTCTTCCTGAAACAGGACATTCGTTTCTACTGGGGGATGCTTTCTTCCCCTTGATGCCTGTCTTGTTATATAAGTCATTCTAGCTGAATCAATGAGTTCCCATTCTTTTCTGGAGATGGAGGTAAGGAGACAAGCATCTATTTGGGATGCTTTGGAGGCTTGCTTGCCAGTAGGAAAGGAGTTTAAAATGGCTTATGCTTCCCAGGCCCAGAGTCTAGGACCTCAGCTTAGAACAGTTAGTCCACTTTGCAGTGTCAAGTCTCCATAAAATTTGAATGGCAGCTAGTGAAGTGCTAGATTCTCAAACACCATTGCCTATCTGAGTGTTCATTCATGATCCTCAGCTATGATGAAATACTTTAGTCTGAGTGCTTTCTGGAGAAAAGAGGTTTATTTACTTCACAGTTTTGAAGGCTGAAAGTCTAAGATGCCATGACCTCACCGATTCTTCCTCTGGTGAGAGCCTCTTGGTGGCATCACAATGGCAATTGCATGTGCAGAATAGATCACTTACTGAGATAGAAGCTAGAGCACAGACAAGGCGTAACTGTAGTCTTTTATAGCAACTAACAGGGATCCCATAAGAATTTAATCCTTTCTGGAAGTCAAAGTCCCCAGTGACCTAGCTGTCTCCCTCTGGTCTCCTCTCCATGGCACTACCGTCTCCAACACTGCCCCACTGGGGACCAGACATCCAATGCGTGTACCCTTGGCAGACATGCCCAAACCATGGCCAAGTCATAGTACTGAGGTGTCTTTGAAATGGTACCAAGGCCACTTTCCATCACTGTCCCTCTGGGTCTTGGGGCTCACAACCTACTACAATGATTGTTCAAGTCCATGGCCAATGTGACATTATATCATCAAGTCAAGAAGAAGGACCTGTGGCGCTAATGATGCAGGTGTCGCCTGTGGAATTCAGCGCAGTTGAAAATTATTTATATCGCAGAAAGATGTTTCAAACCTTTACTGGGAGTAGCCTACAGTTTCCAGAGGTTCTGTGTGCCCACAGAATGGCACCGCAGTAGCACCATCTGCCTTTTGTTTATGCTATTGCATTTGTCAGGTCACTTTTTATTGCCATATGTATTAAACCATGACAGCGAACAGATCTACTAAAAATAGAATTACAGCATGATTTTAATTACAGCCATTTCAATTGCTCATCAACATAACAATGAAAAATGGAAGGATTACTGCAAGGTTGCTGAGCTGTCATTTCTTTAAGAGCGTTCTCTGAGTGTAGCTTGTAACCACTGACTAATTATTATGAACACTTCTTCCAGGTGGGATGCATGCTGTTATTTCTAATGACTGTAAGTACTGAATGAGAGAGTTGAAAACTGAAGAACCTTAGTCTTAATTTAAGAATTCTACCCCATCCACTTTCTTTGCACCACAGAATTGTTTTAAAGTTTTTCTTTTCTTCCTGTCATTACTTTGTTTCTTGTTATGGAGGGGAAGGGACCAGATATAATGAAGGAAGTATATAAATTGTTTTTACCTGAGAGTCACAGGCAAGTAAAGAACAGAATGGAGTCCTTAGGAATGCTGCGCAGAAAATGGGTGGTGGTTGGGAGGGGGTGAGTAGTATGTTCTTAGGACTTTTCCCAGTCTCTAGAGTTATTACAAGCAAAGAAAGCATATGATATCTAGAAAGATCTTCAAATCCTTCAACATTTTACTCTTTCATCATTATTATTACTAATCAAATTTATTCATTCAATTGCCCTCCCTTCTCTCCTCCCATTCTCTCCCTCCACCTTACTCCTGTTCCCACAATCCACTCCTCCTCTGTTTCTGCTCAGAAAGGGGCAGACCTCCCCTGGGTGTCAACAAAGCATGGCGTATCAAGTTGAGGTAGGACTAAGCCCCTCCCCTTGCTTTAAGGCTGGGTAAGGCAAGCCAGTATGAGGAATAGGTTCCTGAAAGCCAGACAAACCATTAGGGTCTGGTTCTGCTCCCACCACTAGGAGTTCCCCAAGTAGATCAACCTACACAATTGTCACACATAGGTAGAGGGCCTTGGTTGGTTTCATGCAGGCTCCCTAGTTGTCGGCCCAGAGTCTATGAGTTCCTGAGTCCAGGTTAGTTGTTTCTGTGGGTTCCCTTGTGATGACCTTGACCCTTGGCTCATATAGTCCTTCCTTCCTCTCGTTAACAGTGCTTGACTGTGAATCTCTGCCTCATTTCTATCAGTCTCTGGATGAAGGCTCTCTGATGACAATTGGGGTGGTTACCAATGTGATTTGATTACAGGAGCTGGACAGTTCAGGATACCTATCCACTATTGTTAGGAGTCTTAGCTGGGGTCATCCTTGTAGATTTGTGGGAGTTTCCCTTGCACCAGGTTTCGACCTGACCCCGAAGTGCTCCCCCGTCAAGACATTTCTTTCATTATTCTCCTCCTATATCCACCCCTCTACAACAGAATCCCACATGTTCCCACCCCTGCTGGCCCCCAGTCTACCCAGGAGATCTTTTCTATTTCCCCTTCTCCAGGAAATCCATGTGTTCCAGCCCCTCTGTGGGCTTTCCTTGTTATCTAGACTCTCTGGAGTTATGGCTTGTAACATGGGTCTCCTTAACAGCTAAGATCCACTTATGAGTGAGTACATACCATGTTTGTCTTCCTGGGTCTGGGTTACCTCACTCAAGATGATTTTTTTAAGTTCCATCCATTTGCCTTCAAATTTCCTGATGTCATTGTTTTTGTTTGTTTGGTTTTTTGTTTTGTTTTGTTTCAGTTTGGTGTTTTTTGAGACAGGATTTCTTTGTACCTTTAGAGCCTGTCCTGGAACTAGCTCTTTGTAGACCAGGCTGGTCTCGAACTCACAGATATCAGCCTGCCTCTGCTCCTGAGTGCTGGGATTAAAAGTGTATGCCAACACTCACTGCTCAGCACCTGATTTCATTGCTTTTAACAGCTGAGTAAGTAATACTCCATTGTGAAAATGTACCACATTTTCTTTATCCATTCTTTGATTACAGGCATCTAAGTTTCTTCCAGGTTCTGGCTATTATAAATAATGCTACTATGAAGTTAATTGAGCAAATGTCCTTGTGGAATGATGGAGCATCTTTTGGGTATATGCCCAAGTGGTATAAGTGGGAAGAAACTAGAAATCAAAAACTCAAACAATCCATTAAAAATGGGGTACAGATCTAAACATAAAATTCTCAACAGAAGAATATTAAATGACCGAGAGGCACTTAAAGAATTGTTCAACAGCCTAAGCCATCATGGAGATGCCAATCAAAATGATTCTGAGATTCCATCTTACACCTGTCAGAATGGCTATGATCAAAAACATAAATAGCAGTTTATGCTGGAGAAGATGTGGAGCAAGAGGATTATTCCTCCACTGCTGGTAGGAGTGCAAACTTGTATAGCCACTTTGTAAATTGTTATGGAGATTTCTCAGAAAATTGGGAATCAAATCCTCCTATTAATCCATTGAGTGCATCAGGGCCATGGATGACAGGGCAAAGATTGAGTTTATATCATTTTGATATGATATGATACATAATCATAAATATGTGCTAGCAGTCTTCCATTGTTCAACTGTTTTCCATAACTATTGAGTAATGTTTAGACATAATTAATTTTATAATATAACTTTAAAAATTGGATGTACAATACAAATCATGTTATTGAACCTTTCCCAATATATAACACTTGGTATTTCCAGAATAAAGACGAATATTTACCCTTAGTAGCTTTCTTCAAGTTAAGAACTTGTTTAAATATCTTGATATGGTCTGGAAGTAGTAAAAGCTAATCCATTTTGATTAAATTTATTCAGCCCATACTTGAATCAATTTGTCAATGATATCAAATAACGAACTAGTCAATCTGTTTGGATCAGTCAACTCTCTAAAGTGTACAAAATGATAGTTCAAGAGAAAATCTAGGTTATTTTGGGCCTGCCATTCTTAATATGTCTGGAACTTTCTTTAATAAAAAGAATATTGTACAAGCTTATGCATAAAATAATTATTTGTTTGAAATGAAAAATCAAATGTTATGTAATTAAATAAGTAACCAGATATAAAACCATCATAAGCCTTGAAAATAACAATGTTTTTATTAATTAGCTTCTTGATGTACTTCTGTAATTATTGAATTTTAGTTACATTTACTTTGTCATCCAAATGAAATCATTTTTAAATTATAATTTTCTATAAAGATAATAGATAGTACTTTCTCCATCATGGTTGATTTAAAGTTTATTTATTCATTTGGAAGCATTTATTTGATTTTATCTACCCCTCCATTTATAATGCCATGAAAATGTTTAGGACTTTTGTCAAAACATAGAAATATTAAACTTGGCTTTGTATGTACAATTAGAAATTCCTTAAGAATTTATAACAGTATATTTTGATTGTTTTCATTCCCCCTCCCTCAGCTCTCACAAAATCCATTCTCCTTTTTCTTCCCATCAGCACTGTGTCCTATTTCCTCCCATCAAGGCAGGTTTATGCTGTCCACATCTTTTGGGTGTGTGCTCTCCCACTGGAGCATGGCCAACTGATCAGGGGTTAACGTTTTTTAGAGAAAACTGAGCCTTTCTCTCCCAGAATCTATGGACTGCCAATAGCTCCTTGGCTAGGGGTGGAATTTCCTACTGTACTCCTCTCTCCATGGTCTTGTTTAGGTTCGCACAGGTCTTTTGCACAGTGAGTTGTACAACTGCTGTGAGTTCATCTGTGCAACTGCCCTGATGTATCCAGAAGACACCGTTTCTGGGCAGCCATCCACTGCCTCTGTCTCTTACACTCTGTCTTCCTCCTTTTATGCCATGATCCCCGAGTCTCTGGAGGAGGAAGTCAGCATATATGTTCTGCTTAGGACTGGCCATCTTGTTGTCTCTTACTCTCTACACCTGGGCCAGTCTCCCTGTTAATGTGTTGATGCCATCTAGTGTGAACAGAAGCATCTCTGGTACAGGATGAGAGACCCCTTATCTAGTAAATATTCTTAGCTAGCATCTATCCTGAAACATTATTTGATTTAATAACACTCACTAAGGTCTGATGGGATCTGGACAGACATTCCAATGATAGAGTGCTATTCTAGCAACTTTTAAGTGCTTTCACCACCTCAAACCAAACCAAACCAAAGACAGATACAAAATTTCAGCCAACCGCTCAAACAGCCAACCAACTAACCAAACATACCAACTTTCACTTACGGTGAACATTAACCTGCGAATTCTGTTTTTGTTTGCTAGGCTTCTGTACTCAGTTTGATTTCTAAATTTAGTCTTTGGCAGAGTGACAGTACACTATCTCTTCTCATGCATTCTTGTGATACTCATTCTCTAGATTCAGCTTCCACTGTAATATAAGAATTTTGGTGATATCATTTTCAGGTCTTCTTCTAGCGATCATATTATTGAGATTTCATGGGCACAATGTCCCTGTCGTATGTAGAAGACACCTCACAACAGACATCCCGGGGCTCTAGTTCTTCCAATCGTTTTGCTCATCCTCCATGATGTTCTCAGAGCCCAAGGTCTAGGGGTTCTGTTGTGGATCTGGGTATCTCACCATCAGTTGTTCTATGAATCGTGACCAGTTGTGGTTCTCTGTTACGGTCTTCATCTGCTGTCAAAAGAGTTATTGATGAAAAGTGGGAGCTGCACTTACCTGCGGGTATAAGGATGAATATTTACAATGCAGTAAGGAATTCTAATGGCTTGCAGAAGCGGCAGGACTAGCCTTTCTGCTTCTGAGAGAGGAAGATTCACCCCTTTCCTGTATTGAGTTGCCTGATTTATTAATGAATCCCGAATGGTTAGTCCTAAACACACATACATATGAATATCAATAAATGAGCTCAGTATGTTACATACATTATATATTATATATATTTAGCAATAATAATTAAATAATAAGAAAGAATAAATATTAAGAGAATTTTGATGATATGAAATTTTGGTCAATTTATTTCGTTTGTTTGTTTTTGAGGTATAGCTTCACTATGAAGTCCCAGCTAGCCTTGAACTCATTCTGTGCACTATTCTGGCTTCAAATGCACCGAGACCCATCTATTCTGCCCTCAGAGGGCTGGCATTGAAGATATGCACCACCATGCCCAGCTCTGCCAATCTTATATTTCTATTTACAGTTTGTATTTCTCCTTATCACTACATTTCAATTTTAGAACTATAATTAATTCTGCAACATACAAAATGAACCTGAGATTAAAGCATAAACAGGAGCAGCACAATGCATTTTAAATTGTTGCTATGTTTTATTTCACTGAAAGCATTTGTAGTCAAATTAATCATATACCTCAGTTACTTATTAATGGATACACCCCTCTTTTCATTATATTTTACTGGTACAGTATTATGAACTATTCTAACCACAACCACCACTAAGCTTTATTTAGGTAACCTCTATCAAGTATTCTAAAATACAATCTAATCTAACATTTCAGGATGCAAGAACCATGTGACATCTATAGGCATGTGAGCTGTGATAAATTCCGTAAGAAGGATTCTCATGAAGGCAGCATGTGCATTTGCATAATGAAGCAAACCCTTGAGGCAAGCAAGCTTCAATTTTGATCATGCCCATGTGTAAACAGAATCCCAGTGAAGAATATTGCTCAGTTTGCTTTAGGCATGCCTATGCTTTGACCCTTGTTTCTGCTTTCAAGCCCACATGATTCTTGTGCCTGGGAGACTTACAACCTCTGAAAGTCATGGTGTACCTTTTGGCTATGTAGCTTTGAGAGGATGATGCAAGACAAGCTGAAACAGTGGGCTGTGGGAGGAAATCATTTCTACTCTGGAATGGCAGGTCATAACCTCACAGAAATGGCTAGAAGTTGCAGAAACATGTCTTGTTAAGCCCTTCTCAGTATAGTCATAGTACAGTTTGCTAGCTGAAAACTAAAATGATCATCATCACGCCACTGTTACACCATGTGGGAGAAGACTGTGACAGAAAGGAAAGGAAATCCGAGTAAAAAGAGACAGAAATCTAAATCATTGCCATCAGAGTTTTACAGTTTTATGTGCTATAACAAGAAGCCATGTTCCGCAACAGTAGGGTGCAAGTCCTGTGAGCTCAGAGCATACCTTTGTCTGGGGGACCCCCCCTCAATGTCTTCCTTCTTTCTTTTCCCTATGAAGTTCAAATATGCAGGGCTGAGGAGTGATGCCATCCTTGAAGTCTGATAAACAACACAGTCTTATTTTGAGAAAGGAAGGCCATGCACCAACGGAACAATGTTCTCTCTATGGCACACACATGACCTGTTGGTTCATGTATGTTTATGGAGCAGCAATTTCTCATTGGCTAAGTGACTCTCAGTTGTACTTTTCAGTCTGTCTGGTATATTTTTCCTGGGAATAAAGCCTGTTATTTCCATTGGAGGAACATATTAAACACCAAAAGGCAAATGGAGTTTCCAAGTTTATGTTCTGTGTCATGACACCAACACAAGGCAAATGTTTGAATAGCTTTTTCTTTCTTTTTTCTTTTTTTAACAACAGAATCATCAGAGCCCTGAAATGCTAATGTAAACATCAAAAGCCTGTGGCATTACTAAATGTATTTCATTGGTAGAAAAACTGAATCAAGAGGCTGTCTTGTGTAACTGACCTTGAGGAGAAACGGAGTGTTTGTGTTTCTAGTAGCCAAGCCTGGGTGCACACTCTACACTGGCATCCTTCCATGAGACAGCAGCCCTGATAAAATAAATGCTTATATTCAGTGGTAACAGAGCCTTTGATCAGAACCTGTTCCTGAAAAAAGAAAAAAATAACATGACTCACTCAGGAGAGAGCCACTGTTACTTTTATACAGCTCTTAAGATAGGTGACATTCAGAGCAAGGCTTAAACAAATTCTAAATTCAACACACAAAAAGGTTATCCTCTGAATAACCTCAATTACAGAGTACAAACCTTTATGCACATTTGTTCCAGCGGTGACCAGGATGTCTCAAGTGTACTTGAACCCATGTGTAAGGTGAACTTTATTTGATTGTTTTGGAGTCTCATCATACAGCCCAGGCTAGCCTTGAATTTGTGATCTTGGTGTCTCTTCATTTTATGCAATAGGGTTGCTAGAATGTGCCACTAAGTATGACTGTAAAAGTGACTTTAAAATGGCAGGAGGGGCTTAGTGTGATTCTCAGCTTTCAGAAACTTTTGGGGATAGGTAAGGGAGTATTAGGGCACAGGGTAAAAGAAGTCAAAACATGTTTCTTGTTTTCCCATTCTTTTCACACAGAACCTTTGCATGTATGTGGGTCCACACTGGAATGAGAGCACCTGAAACAGCATTGCCTTTGGCAGAAGGGTCATCTTTGGGACAGTTCACTAGAGATCAGGTTACAGAATGTAGTCTCATAAAATCTGCAGGGTCTTGAGTTTCAGGTCCCTCACAGTGCAGACATGTTAGCAAACACATGGTGAATGAAGAGATGGGGAGCCTTCAGCCCTCATTCTTTGCCTTGGCAGTGTGGTCCTTGGAGGAACAAGAGGACAATGTCCAAGAACTAGCATAAGAACTTGTTGACTTTGTGGCACCATCGAAATTCTAACTGTGAATAGCATAATAGGAGCTCTTGTGGAAATATTAAGCTGTTAGAAAAGAGTGCTTCAAATCAAGCCAAAATGGGAAACCTGGGCCATCAATTCTTGCAGAGTGAAACTGGTATGACAATACATTAAAACAACTATATGCAGCAAACTGTGAGACTGTTGGGAGCAACAGCTTTACCTCAGCATGAGAATGGTCTTTTATTCATACCCTGTTGTAAATTCAGGCTCCTCCCACTCTATAAACACCTTGCTGTGGAGGCAGATATAAGGCTACTGACTCTAATAGTTAATTAGGCAGCAGAACCGTAATGCCTGCAAGCTCTGGGGGACTGTCCTATGGATTTCACCTTACTCACACTGGCAGCATTTAGATAAAAGTAAAATATGTCTAAATGTAGATATACTATATGAACATAAGTTGGAGAAACGTCTCTAATGCCATCCTTCTGTCATTCCTTTCCATTCTTCGTTTCTTCTTGCTCGGTGCTCTCTCTGTCAGGGTCAGTCTGCCACTGTGGTCTTCACCCATACACAGAGATATTTATCTTCAGATGTCTGCTCTTACTTCTGGTGAACAATTAGCAACACCAAACTCTGCGACGGATAGGGCCCAGAACATTCTGCAGGGTCTGCTCTTTCCTTGGCGTCTTCACACCATATTTGCTCTTTAATGTCTCTGGCATAGCAGTATAGCAAACTGCATGGATTGTGTTTATCAAATGGGAGAAAGGAGAAGTGGTTGAGAACAGAGCCAGATCATTGGGCAGCCCTGTCTGTTATTCTGTTTACAGCTGACATTGGTTCATAAGTGGCGCCATAATTTTATATAGCACTAAAAAACTGCTCACCAGTTAAGCTACGATCTTAAAAGTTTATCTTACAATTTTCAGGACACCATTTCACACTGGTCTTCTCTCATTCTTTGTTATCTTTGGGCTTATGTAATCAGGGATTTATAAGTGAGATGAACGGGTTGTTTTTAGAGAAGGATATTGTAGACACTCATCCCTTGTAAACTATTTTCTCCTGTTACTACATTTCTATTGTGTGAATATACCATCACACTTTAGTGCTGAGCGGCTGTGCTATCTTTAAGAAGTAGGGATGAAGTTCAACCTTCATTGTACCAACAATGCAAACAGGTCAAGTAGAATGACAACAGCCTGAAGATTGGTGTCTCAGTTTGTGTACATACAGATGTTACAATTTCATCACACCTGGTCCCCAAGTGACAGCAGTATGTGAGATGCCATTTGTTAGAAAATGCTACTCAATTTCAGATACATTTAGTGTGTGAAGGGAGAAATAAGCATCCCGCTTTTGATAAAAGAGAATAATTGCAGAACTATACAGTGAAAAATCCCAGTAGTGTTTCCTAAGTACAAAGGATGGAGGGAGAGAAGTGATCGGAGCATATTAGATTTCAGACTTGCAATGAATGTATCCTTGATTCCATTCGAGCTCTGACATATTGGGGAAGGAGAGGGTAAGTTCAGCTGATTTTTTTTCCTCTGAAGGAAAGTCTTGCTTTTTATAACACTGTTGATTTGCGACGAAAGCATAAGTGAATTTCAACACAGGACATATCACCAATTATCTCACAATCCCAATGATTATTTTTAGAAATCCTATATCACTGTTTATCTACAGATACATTTTAAAATCTTTTTATGGTTGTAACCATAATGGTGAAACAACATTTTTATTCATTTCTGCTGTACAGTATATGAAAAAAGTATAAATTTAATTTTATGGCTATATAAAATTCCTCTGGATTATCCCCAGTAATTTATTTAAACATCCCTTATTGTACACATAGGTTACTTTGGATTCTTTGCTTCCTTGGACAGAGCCACAAATAACATCATTGTGCACTTATTTGCTTTCTTCTGTTGAGTTATTTCTCTAGGACACATTCCCAGGAGTCGAATGTTGGGGCTGAAGAAAATGATACATTTTTATGGCTGTTGGTATAAATTGCCATAAAACAGGCTTTAATAAAATTTCAGTGGCAATTTCTCCTTGAGGATCTTAAAGGACATGGGACTGTTTAGCTGCCTTTCCAAATCTGCTTGCTCAATTTTCTGGGCTACAGATGTCACAGGAGGCATAGATGGTGTGAGGAGAGGGAATGGCAAGCGAGACACTGCAATGGCTCAGCATCCACAGAGGCCCCCATGTGTCCTGCAGCCTGGTGCTCACTTATGGACTCTGCATTTCTAGCTTTCTCAGCTCAGTGAGATAGGCTGTGCAGTAGTGGTCGGCTGTTCAAGGGATATCAGACATTACTAGGCAGGACATGGAGTAAGATTCCCTGAATCTTTCAGAGTTGGACAAAGGTAAGACTTAGATAAAGGATGGATTGGTGACGGTGCCTTTTGTTTTATCTTTGGCACAGTGACTGCACTTTAATCTACTGCTATTTCAGCCAGCAACTGTGACTCCACAGTTACTGGCCTACTTCTCTGACAGTAGTTTGGCCACTTAGGCCATAGCCTGTCAGGAATTCTGTTCCTGCAGGCATCAGTCTGGTTTCTGCTGCTAAAGGTAGCTTTAACTAAACCTCTATCATTCTATTTATAAAAGACTTGAGACTCAAAGGCTGGGGGGAAAACCTCCTAGCTCACACAGGTTGAGCAGCAACTAGCTAACCTTCTCTTCTCACTGGCATCTCCCCGAAGCCCATGCATCCACTCTGCCAAAGCAGAAAAGGCTGTACCACTCCAAATCCCTCCCTGCTACTTCCAGAGCTTCTCCCTATCTCTTCCAGATGCCCTCTGATGCTCTGTGATTACTTTCTGGAACCCGTTCCTAACTCAGTCTCCTGACCCAAGGTTAATTTTATTTAATTAACACAAATGCTAACTCAGGGTACACAGTGTGACCAAATGTCACCACCGTGTGTCGTCTGTCTAGCTGTTCTGTGGAATTTCCCCAGTCCAGAAAGTGAGAATGGTGGTGTTTATTCTGTTGAGTTGACGATATTACGTAGCGTCACAAGCTTTGAGAAAAACATCTTTGAAAAACAGCAGTTACATCCACCAAACACAGATGATGACTCAAAATCAGGACCACATAACGATGACTGGCAGAAAATGGGACTGAATTTAGAGTGAGACATGTGCTTCAGTGGGATGTCTGCCATCGGGGAATTTTTTTAAAGAAAGTTTTTGGTCACATCTTGGTTTCTAATGTACATTTCTCACTGCACTGAGAAAGTCGGCGACTGAAAAGACAGGTTTGTCTTTTATTGTCTTGAAGAAAAAAATGACCCAGGCACCAGCATCGGTCCAATTTATGTGGGTTGTGCTCACCATTTAAGAAGGTGGCACCGTTGACTTACCTAAGCAGAGTCCATGCTTTGGAATTTTTCTTTCTAATAATTCACTTCGTTCATGCTACAGATGTGCTCTCTGTTGTAAAGGACTTGAAGCATGTGATTTGAGAGAGAGCACTGGGGTGAGTGAGCCGTGCCATCTGTGACCACGACAAAGAAAAACAAAGATTTCTTTCTTGTAGCACTCACCGTGGTTATTAGAACACAGAAGTTGCTATTTGCTAACCTATGTTAGAGTCGTCTTAACACTGAGTGTCAAAGGAAGTCTCAGGACACAGTGGTGCTATGCTATCAGAAAGGTCTGAGCTCAGATTTTGAATTGTTTTGTTCTCACAGCTTTTGCAATAGAAGCTGGTAAATGGTAAGACTGGGTCCTTCTGTTGTTGATTAAAGAACTGCATGCTTAGAACCAAGGGAAAATCTATATATATGTAGCATAGGTCAGGTGCCAATGGCAGAGAAGCAGCACAAAATGATGAGGGAGCATGCTCGTTCAGGTTACAGGATGTTCGAATGGTTTGTGTCACGATGTGATTGACGGGTTTGAATAATTGCAGTACATTTCTATTTTAAGCTATATTTCACGCTTTTGTAAATTATGGGCGTGCCTTCTTTTTTCATATAGAATTTAGCCAAATGATGGGAAAGATGGACAATAGGAGCCCAAATTAACTAGTGTTTATGATTTACCAGAAAAAGAATAGATCAAGTCTCTGTTGGTACCAGATTTCAAGATGGCTTTTACCTGGCCTTGTTGGAGTCATTTGCCCATCTCCAGTAAATGGCAAATGAACAAACAAAAGAGCCCCCTCCCCAAACCTTGTTGTACTTAGGAAAATAAGGTCCCCGAACTGCTGAGTCTGATAGCAATATGCCCTCTGGGCATGTGAGACTGGGTTTCATGATAGGTTGCTCCACAGAGGAAGGTATGGTTGAGATAGTGTTCAATATACTGGCATGCCTAACAAAACAAGATGAATGACTTCTGGGCAAACTCCACAAACCTCTGCTCATTATGGAGGTGGCTCTAAATGTCAAGAGCCAATAAATGCTTACGTTAGAGGAGATGGTCTCAGTCTTTGCATTTATTTGGAGTGGGTTTGCCATGCTTGCCAGATGTGTGTTTAGAGGGTTAAATGACCTGTCCTCACTTCTTGTGCATAATTAAATATGAAATTCAGATAAAAGGGCATAAAACCTGGGGCTCTCATGTTTTGAAAGCTTGTTCAGTTTGTTTAACAGCCTTGCTTAGTAGTCTTTGATGTGATGGGATTTATATTCATGCAAAACTTTGTTCTATAACTTTGAAGTTGGTTTTCAGAGATCCCAATACTTTGTTTTTCTTATGAAAACATCTGCTTTACCTACCAGCACAATTATCAGACATACCAAGAGCTCCAACTTGAAGAATTTTTCTCTTGAGAGAGATTTGGATGCTTTATTAATCTTTCAATGTGCTTATTCTTAAATATGGATTTATCACACCGCCAAGTGACCCTCTCTCAGTTTTCCCTATGGGGTCACTGACTTGCAGTTTACCAAGTAGCACGTTTTCTCATTTGAATGAATTCAGTCCCTTCAGTAGAACACTTTATATTTTCTAAAGAAATCTTACAGGACTCAAACATCGTAAACAACTGTCTTTATTCTAGCTACTGGCTGATGGAAAAACAGAGCTACATTCTCTGAACCAACTTACTTCTAAAGACTCAGTCAGTCAGCAGAAAGTCCCTCAAGAGATACTCTATTTTTCCTGTCTGCAATCTGAAGCCTTGTACCAAAGCATGATTATTCCATGACCGAGAAAAAAGGCTAAAAATATTGAAGTGGCTTGGGAAGAAAAGTCTGCTCTCTGCATATAAGGGAATACTCTGCTTTTCGGTTGTCTGCGTACCATCTGAAATTGAAATTGGCCCTCCCTTCTCTTTCTTCTCTTTCTTCCCAATTGGAATGAGAAGCAGTCAATGTGTGATGCCATCAATTTTTTGTCTGATTTCCTACAGAATATAATGCTTTATGTTAAAGAATAGGGGGTTGTCTCACAATTTATGAGGACAGTGTTATTTACACATAGTTGAAATTAATTTGTAATTTTAGAATGCATATTTGGAAAAATTTTTTAGTTTTTTTCTTAGATTTTAGACAAATCCTAAGATAAAGAGCTGGTACCAGAGGGAAGAATACTTTCCAGTTAAGATTAAAGTGCTGGGGGAACTCCTTTGTCACTTACAAGGTGTATGCCTTTCCAAAGCCACTATGAACTGGCCAATCCACAGTTCTATGGAACCTGAAATGACGAGCTCGGTTGGCCAATGGCCTGGCCTCACCTGTATTGGCCCTGCAGCTCTTGGGAACATCCATGTGGCCCCAGTCAGCGAGTCCAGATGCTGGATGGAACTGCCAGTCTACAGATGAAGGAATTCATATCTTCCCTCATTTTTTTCCCCTACAGAGTGGTTGTGGTTTGTTTTTATTCCCAGTTGTTGTTCATAACTCAGTAGTTTCTGTTCTCATTCTGACAGTTTCATAGACACAGAGATACACGCACACACATACTTATCTGAAGTCTCTCATCTTAGTGTTCTCAAGCATCTCTCTCTACTTCTTACCTCTTCTTGACATCTTATTCTTATTCTATTTACGAGCTAGTGAATAACAATTGTCATAAAAAGAAGGAATGGCTTTATATGTACACATTGGGGGAAAGTAAATTTTAAGTTTTGAAATGAAATAAGATATGAAAAAGTAGCATTTTCTCCTGATTATACATGATATTCTAGATTTCCAATTCTTCTTTTTTGCCTCTTTGTATTAAAAAATACCATTTATCAAACAACATTTGAGATACATTTAAAAAAAGTCTTGTATCAACTGACCCTTGTGCACTTTTCCATTTATTCATTTATTTATCAGGGTTGTTCACTCGGAGGTCAGAAGATAGCAATTGTTGGAGTCCTTTTTTCTCCTCCCACCGTATGGAACCCATAGATAAAAAAACCTCAGATTTCAGGCTTGGCTACAAGTGCCTTAAGCAGTTGAGCTATCTTGCTGGGCCATCTTTGCTTGTTAAAAAGCTTGCCTATATCATATATTTGGCTTTTTGAAACGTTAAAAACGGAGCCAAGCAGATTTGCAGGAGGAAGGGAGTGAGAGCATTAGCTGACAACCGATGTATATGGACAAAGCCTTTGATAAATATGTACAGCAGGTGTTCTCTGTGTTTGTTTAACACGTTTCTGGTCTCCACAGCCGTGTTTGATAATTTCACATGGTGTGTTCCCCCCGCCCCCGAACAAATTTAGGTGCTAATTTTATTTCTTCTTATTTGAATAAGTAGACTAAAAATTAAAGCCTGTCTCAGAGACACTTAAAGTAAAATGCCCTGTTTGATGCCTGTGATAGCACAGACGTTAAGACAGGACTTACGTAAGAAGATGCCACTGGGAGAACAGTCTTTTACATTCCCTTTTCTGAGTCATTCAGCAAGAAAAAGTCAGTCAGACTAAATGCCCCTTCTTTTATGCCTTGTTTCGTCTCCTTCCTTATCCATTTTCTTCTCTCTTACTCCTTCATCTTCTTTGTCCTTGTCCTTATCCTGCTCCTCCTCCATTTCCTCCTCCTTCAACAGAGCCTCCCTGTATAGGCAGGGGTGCCTCCAAACTTGCTACTTACGCTCATTCTTCTATTCTGTGCTCTTGGTACTGGGTACAGGCATCCACCCTAATCCTAACTCACTTTGCATGCTAGTGTTTATTTTAGAAATCAAAATAGTATTGTAAAGTCTAGTATAATGTTAGAAAAGCACACAAAGAAGGTCTCAGAGCCCAGGAGCCACCCTTAAGGAAGTAATTTCACATAGCGCTGAGTGTTATTAAGGATGATATTGTTGTAAGTAGATATTGAAGTCCAGGGGCCTCCTACTGGGATTCTTGGTTCTCTTCTCTCTTAACAATAGTCTGGACAGAGACAATAAATAATAACAGACGGAAGAGTATATTAAAAGAGAAATGGGTGGGTCCACATAGGTCAGAGCAGGGGTAAGGTAAAAGGTTCAATGATGTATATGCTGGGCAGATGGGGTCATTCGTACTGAACACATTTTTATTGCACGTGCCTTGGTACAGAGGGGATTCTAGGCTGGTTTCTTTTCTATGCCATATTTGACCTCACTCTCCTGCTGCATTATCAAGGGACAGAGAGAAGAGACCATTGAGAAGTGGAATAGTGAAGTTGAATTTAATACGTGGAGGAGTAGGTGTCTACCTACTTGGCAGAAATTGTGACCATCTAAGTGGGCAGGAGAATTTGAGGGCCATAAGGGTTAGCATGGCTGGGGTGTGAGACAGTGAACAGAGAGGAAGAAGTGTGACTAGAGTTCCAGTTGTTCAGACAAAGCACACATTCACTCTGAGTTAGGTTAAAAAAGAATGCTTACTCAAATGAAACCAAGGAAAATTTCATTTGTTAGCTAATTCTGAGTAGGAACCAGCAACAGCCATTTAGAAAATTCCTTTGTGACATGGTATAGAGTGGGAGCCCATTTTCAAAGGTGAATGATAGCAGCTGAAGAGCGCTCCAATAAACAGCCTAAGTTGCCTGGAAAACAGACACTCATGAATTACGTTGATACCACAGTAACTCTCTGAGGCCATGAACAAGATAAGACCCTTCCCGAGAAACCAATAAAACAATCAACATACTGTTGCTGAGACCCTCAACTGTCAGGCAGGTTCTGCATGTAACTTTGAATCTTCCAATTGATAATTAGAGAAACCGTACATCTTTACTTTACCCATAAAACTCAGCATCAAAGAGGCAAATTTGTCCTAGGATCCAAAGCCTCAGCATTGTGGGAGTACATCTCTATTCTGGTCTAGCTATTTTAAGAGGGAATTCTGTTTTACTGTCATGCATTGCTCCAGAGAATTTATTGAATGTTTATTAAGTGACTTGCACAAGTTATTACATGCATCATGAACCTGTTTCCCAGGTCATGAGAAAAATGAGAGGAAACGGTAAATTATTAAGACATTTGCTCTGAGAAGTATTATTTGCTGTCCTGGGAGAGGGGAGCTGGTTGCAGCATAATTGGCTGAGCCAAAGGCAGAATTATGGGGTGACAGACTTCTCATTGTGTTCAATTGTGGAGGGAGTCTCCGGAACAAGGGGGATCTTCATGCTTGTTTTTTTGCTTACCATTTATCTGGAAATAATCACACCTAAGTGTAAGGATTAAAGAAAATCCAATCCTGAGGCTTCCTTCAACCATGATTGGTGGTAAGCATGAAATGGTAAAATATATATATAGCTGTTCCCGGGTGTTTATTTCTTTACAAAAAATTAGCTATTTCTTAAATTATAGTTTAATAGTATTTTGCCAAAATAAAATGGTTTCATGGTGAAATAAATCTGTAAATTCTTAGTTAATCACTGTCAGTCTTGATCATCAAGGTTAGATTTCTTGGTGTTACTGGAACCATACTCTGGGTTCCCTTTAGCTTCTTTTTTTTTATAATTCCAAAATTTGCTTCATCTTTATATTATTATATTGAGCATCAACCAGGTTTATGTTCAATATAGTAACAAGATATTCAGTTCTATGCTGCTTTATAGTTTTCAAAATACTAAAAATCTATATTTTGATAATTTGTTAATGCTTTTCTTGTTTCAAACAATTTTACAGAGCTAACAGAGCTATTTCTTTGAGTCACAGCTGAAAACAGGCTAAAGGACAAACCACTCACCCAGGTCCTTGGGTTATTGTCTTTACCCTAAGATGAGGGTTTTTTCTGCATGCTGGGTTGCTATCAGAAAATTTCAGTAACTACCACATGCAACCACAAAAACAGCACATACATATATAAATTATACATATATAATTTTTACTTCTTAGCCATTTCATGACTATTATCACTTATATCAACCTGTAGAATTATTCTGGTTTGTTTCTATACAGTATGTCTTACATGATTTTAGCTTCTTAGTCCTTGTGTCTCTATCCAAAGAATTCAGATGAGACACATGGATGCTAGAGAAGGCAGGAATGGTTTATTAGAGAGTAGAATGACACATCCTCAAGGGTGAGCCTGGAGACTTGCAAAGGGACTATTAGCCCATCTGTATTTTAGGCTTGCCCATACTGTTTTGAAGTCTCTGAATGGACAGTTTTCCCGAGGAGCATCTTCTCTTCATGTGACTGGCATGCCTATCTGTATAGACTCTGAAAGGAGAGGATAATGTCATGGCTTTGTTCCTTATCAGAAATACTTCTTTGAGAAAATAATCTCATAAAATCTAAGACTCTTGGAGCCAGGTTTCAGTAATTACCAATTAACGACCTTCTGGCAGTTCAGGATGTCACATGTTCTGTGGGGACCTGAGGTCCCGTTCCTTTGACAGGTAATTATAGCCCTGTAGCGTCTGTCTGTGTTTTTACAAGTTGTTGGATGTGAGGAAGAGGTCCAGCTTCATCATCCTCTAATCTGCTAATATCTGGGTACATACCGAATAATAAAAGAAAAATACGATTTATATATTGCGCTGTGTGTACGCTTATGTGTGTATTTACCTTTGGAGGCTAGAAGAGGGTGTCAGATCCCATTGGGGCTGGAGTTACAGGTGGTTATGAATCCCCCTACATGGGGGAACCGAACTCTGGTTCTTTGCAAGAGCGGGAAGTGCTCTTAGCCGCTGAGCCATCTCAGCCCCATAATTTAATGACTAGAAATTCCTTACATAAGCATTAGTGCTCCTGCCAGGAATCCACCAACCGAGGTGTGAGAAGAACGGGCGTCACGAGACGTGGCTGGTTCATATCTTCAGTCCAGAGGCCGGTTGTTTTTCACATCTCCAAGTGTTTGTTGCAATGGGGAATAAATGGTGATAGATGGCACAAAGTTTGAAGGCTTTTGTTATCCATCTTGCATTCAGTTTTTATTCAGTGAAAGTCAGTTTTGATCAGATAAACATGCTATGAATCACTCACGAGAGGAAAACAGATGTGACTACAGAGGGAAGGAAATGACCAGACAATAAACGACACCCACCCTGTGTCTGCTGATTTCTGTCCACATTTCCTGGTTTATCCAGACGCAGCAGTCAGGATTCCCCCCATAACACGTGCACTCTGTTGCCGTCTTTTTGCCCTGGGCACCGAGAACTGCAGCCAGCCATACTGAAGGCTGAAGGCTAAATCTCAATCTTTCATCTTTTCACCACAGTCCCTTGATTCAGGTGGAAGCTTCAGGTCTTGTTAAGCAGGTTCGTAGCCTCTTGGTCCTGCTCTATTTGTCTGAAGTTTTGAGATGAGTTCATTATAGATTAGAGATGACTGAATTGCTGCCCTTCCTTTATTCCTTTCCTAACGCCCGGAGGCTGAAGGGCTCAGACGAAAGCCAAAGAGAAGTACCCTTCCCAAGAGGCTGCTCCAGTGTTCCAGCTTACATCCTGCATCTTTTCCGGGTCCTTGCCTCGGCTACACTCCCTCTCCCGCTTTCATGGGCACTGTTTCTTCTTCATCTTAATTGCTTTCACACCTCCCCCCTTGTAAGAATAACCTTGTCCACTTTCTGGATAATACTATATATGGTCTCCACCACAGATCTCAGAAATTGTTTTTGCTGGCCATTCATAACCTCCCTCCCTTACGCCATTACGTGCTAAGAACGCCTCAGGTCCTTGTGAGGGGCAGTTCTGGTGAACATGTTACCACGGGGTTTGCATTCATTTCTCTCTAGCTAGGTTTCCAGCTCCCTGATGGTAGGAGCTCCGTTTTCACTTTCCCCTTTCTCAGCTTCACACCATTGGAATACCAACAACTCATTCTGAAAAGGAAGCTTTTGCTGGTCCTAGAGCATTTCCATTGTGTGTGTGCATGCCACAAAGCTTGTGCAGAGGTCAGAGAATAAACACTGAGAATTGATATTCTCTTTCCACCTCTAGGTGACGGGATTGAATGCAGATTGTCAGGCATGACAGCAAGCACTTTGCCTGCTGAGCCACCTTTCCCTGGCCCTGATATATCAAAAAAAAATTAACTAATATTGAGTAACGAAAAAGCCTTATCTTGCTTCCCCACACGGCGAACACACACATTTACACATCTACATTTTGATTTCCATTTAGAAATGTCCCTGGGTTTCTAGACTATCTCCCTTACTTATCAGTTGCAGCTCTGGTTACATCTCTTCAAAACTGACTTCTATTAACTCATATTTCAATTTTTTTTACTTTGTAATATGTACCTTATAAAATATGTCATGTATTTAATTTTAACTTTTTTATTTTTTAAAAATTATTAAAAATTTCCACCTCCAGCCCCCCTCCCAATTCCCTCCNTAGCTTCTTAGTCCTTGTGTCTCTATCCAAAGAATTCAGATGAGACACATGGATACTAGAGAAGTCAGGAATGGTTTATTAGAGAATAGAATGACACATCCTCAAGGGTGAGCCTGGAGACTTGCAAAGGGATTATTAGCCCTTCTGTATTTTAGGCTTGCCCATACTGTTTTGAAGTCTCTGAATGGACAGTTTTCCCGAGGAGCATCTTCTCTTCATGTGACTGGCATGCCTATCTGTATAGACTCTGAAAGGAGAGGATAATGTCATGGCTTTGTTCCTTATCAGAAATACTTCTTTGAGAAAATAATCTCATAAAATCTAAGACTCTTGGAGCCAGGTTTCAGTAATTACCAATTAACGACCTTCTGGCAGTTCAGGATGTCACATGTTCTGTGGGGACCTGAGGTCCCGTTCCTTTGACAGGTAATTATAGCCCTGTAGCGTCTGTCTGTGTTTTTACAAGTTGTTGGATGTGAGGAAGAGGTCCAGCTTCATCATCCTCTAATCTGCTAATATCTGGGTACATACCGAATAATAAAAGAAAAATACGATTTATATATTGCGCTGTGTGTACGCTTATGTGTGTATTTACCTTTGGAGGCTAGAAGAGGGTGTCAGATCCCATTGGGGCTGGAGTTACAGGTGGTTATGAATCCCCCTACATGGGGGAACCGAACTCTGGTTCTTTGCAAGAGCGGGAAGTGCTCTTAGCCGCTGAGCCATCTCAGCCCCATAATTTAATGACTAGAAATTCCTTACATAAGCATTAGTGCTCCTGCCAGGAATCCACCAACCGAGGTGTGAGAAGAACGGGCGTCACGAGACGTGGCTGGTTCATATCTTCAGTCCAGAGGCCGGTTGTTTTTCACATCTCCAAGTGTTTGTTGCAATGGGGAATAAATGGTGATAGATGGCACAAAGTTTGAAGGCTTTTGTTATCCATCTTGCATTCAGTTTTTATTCAGTGAAAGTCAGTTTTGATCAGATAAACATGCTATGAATCACTCACGAGAGGAAAACAGATGTGACTACAGAGGGAAGGAAATGACCAGACAATAAACGACACCCACCCTGTGTCTGCTGATTTCTGTCCACATTTCCTGGTTTATCCAGACGCAGCAGTCAGGATTCCCCCCATAACACGTGCACTCTGTTGCCGTCTTTTTGCCCTGGGCACCGAGAACTGCAGCCAGCCATACTGAAGGCTGAAGGCTAAATCTCAATCTTTCATCTTTTCACCACAGTCCCTTGATTCAGGTGGAAGCTTCAGGTCTTGTTAAGCAGGTTCGTAGCCTCTTGGTCCTGCTCTATTTGTCTGAAGTTTTGAGATGAGTTCATTATAGATTAGAGATGACTGAATTGCTGCCCTTCCTTTATTCCTTTCCTAACGCCCGGAGGCTGAAGGGCTCAGACGAAAGCCAAAGAGAAGTACCCTTCCCAAGAGGCTGCTCCAGTGTTCCAGCTTACATCCTGCATCTTTTCCGGGTCCTTGCCTCGGCTACACTCCCTCTCCCGCTTTCATGGGCACTGTTTCTTCTTCATCTTAATTGCTTTCACACCTCCCCCCTTGTAAGAATAACCTTGTCCACTTTCTGGATAATACTATATATGGTCTCCACCACAGATCTCAGAAATTGTTTTTGCTGGCCATTCATAACCTCCCTCCCTTACGCCATTACGTGCTAAGAACGCCTCAGGTCCTTGTGAGGGGCAGTTCTGGTGAACATGTTACCACGGGGTTTGCATTCATTTCTCTCTAGCTAGGTTTCCAGCTCCCTGATGGTAGGAGCTCCGTTTTCACTTTCCCCTTTCTCAGCTTCACACCATTGGAATACCAACAACTCATTCTGAAAAGGAAGCTTTTGCTGGTCCTAGAGCATTTCCATTGTGTGTGTGCATGCCACAAAGCTTGTGCAGAGGTCAGAGAATAAACACTGAGAATTGATATTCTCTTTCCACCTCTAGGTGACGGGATTGAATGCAGATTGTCAGGCATGACAGCAAGCACTTTGCCTGCTGAGCCACCTTTCCCTGGCCCTGATATATCAAAAAAAAATTAACTAATATTGAGTAACGAAAAAGCCTTATCTTGCTTCCCCACACGGCGAACACACACATTTACACATCTACATTTTGATTTCCATTTAGAAATGTCCCTGGGTTTCTAGACTATCTCCCTTACTTATCAGTTGCAGCTCTGGTTACATCTCTTCAAAACTGACTTCTATTAACTCATATTTCAATTTTTTTTACTTTGTAATATGTACCTTATAAAATATGTCATGTATTTAATTTTAACTTTTTTATTTTTTAAAAATTATTAAAAATTTCCACCTCCAGCCCCCCTCCCAATTCCCTCC
>LOEQ01010318.1:69627-89212 GCA_001685075.1 Bramus lutescens | reverse complement strand
GAGAGAGAGAGATGGAGGAGTGCAGAGAGAGGGAGGGAGGGAGAGAGAGGACATTGATTTCCTGTGGACAGAGGGCATAAATAAAGAGGTGAAAGTGTTGAGAGAGGATTAAGGTTAAGGCTTGATGATTCCTTGGCCTGGGCTGTTGCTGGAAATTAATGGGATGGAGATGCATGATGTTAAATTGCACAGGTAATAAATTTTAAAATGCTAAAAATCTTGTCCAAATTCTATCCTCTCTATTTTCAAGATTCAGGGTTTTAAAATCCCCACATTACATGCTTATATAACTCTCAAATTTCAGCTCTGAAATCTAAAAAAAAAAAAAAAGTTTCTTTGGTGACTGACTTTAGTTAACTTAATAACTTCTGCTAACATATTTTACTGCAAATATTAGTACTTTAAATTTGCTTATATGAGCACTTCACAATATAGATATAACTAATATATATTCTATCTAAGTATGCATAGGTTATTATTTCCTTTATCGATCTACATGTAGGTTCTTTGTTCCAATATCTTAACTACTATGTATAAAGTTAAGGTTTAGAAAAATGGGATTCAGCCATCTTTTTGACACAATCATTCCATTTCTGCTTAGAGTAGATATGCAATTTTCATATGTATTGTTCTGCAATGCGTCCATATTTTCTCTTAATGTCTATACTACTGTTAACTGACATAAGCAATGAGTAATAATATCTCTACTCATTCTCCTTAGCACTCTATTTTATATACATTGTATCATAATAGTCATGCTAATTAAGGTGAGATCATATCATATTTGCACTTTCATTTGCATTTTCTTATTATATATTGTTACTGATCTTGTTTTTCCATATATTTGTTGACTTTTTGAGATTTCTCAATTAAGAAACTAATATTAAAATTATTTGCCTGATTTAAAGATTTTATTCATTTGATTTTGTTGCTGAGAATATCTTCTTTATGTATTCTTTTGATTGTTCCATAGTAGAAGAATAACATTGAAGCAGCAACAGTTTCAGCTGCTTCTTTATGCCAGGCATATGAATATGCAAATCAACAAAAATATATATAAGTCACATTTCACAGAGTGATTTCTTTTCTTTCTCTCTCTGTATCTTCTAAGAAATGACTTAATAAATTACACTTAGCAAAATTTATAAAATCTATGTGAAATATAACAAACATATTTCCATTTGATATATGAATACAAAAAAGAGGGAAGATATATATATATATATATTTAATAATTTGGGTAATTCCAACATCATATAGCAGGAAAAAAGGTTCTGCTTAAATAATACATTGCCTCATAATCCAGAATATGGTATGTACTCACTTATTAGTGGATTCTAGCCATAAATAAAGGTCATNAAAGATGAATATGGTATGTACTCACTTATTAGTGGATTCTATCCGTAAATAAAGGTCATTGAGCCTATAATTCATGATCCTAGAGAAGCTAAATAGGAAGGTGAACCCAAAGAAAACCACATAGTTATCCTCCTGGATATCGGACGTAGACAAGAATGCCAGGCAAAAATTAGGAGCTTGGGGGTGGGGGTTGGGTGGGGATAAGGAGAGAAGGGGATATTGAAGTGAGAAGGGGAGGATGGGGAGAGCTTGGGGGGTTGGGATGGGTGGTATAGAGGAAGGATGCTTATTGGAACAGGATAGTAGATATCTTAATTAAGGGAGCCATTTTAGGGTTGGCAAGAGTCTTGACTCTAGAGGGGATTCCATGTGTCCAAGGAAATGGCCCCAGATTGTTCCTTGAGTGGCTGAGGAGAGGGCACTTCAACTTGCCCCACCCTATATCCCCACTGATGAATGTCTTGCATATCACCATAGAACCTTCAGCTGGCAATGGATGGAGATAGAGATAGAGACNTGATCAAACTGGACTCTCTGAATGTGGCTGACAAGGAGGGCTGACTGAGAAGCCAAGGACAATGGTAGTGGGATTTGATTCTACAGCATGTACTGGCCTTGTGGGAACCTAGTCTGTTTGGATGCTGACCTTCCTAGACCTCGATGGAGAGGGGAGGACCTTGGGCTTCCCACAGAGCAGGGAACCCTGGCTGCTCTTTGGACTTGAAATGAAGAGGAAGGGGGAAGGAGGGGAGGGGGAGGTATTTGGTAAGAGGGGAGGAGGGGGAAATTTTTTATAATAATAATAATAAATTAAAAAAAGAAAAATTTACATATTATTCAACCAATGAAACACATTAAAAGTCTGGTACTAGAAAGAATATAAATTATATAAAAATGTCAAAAGCTTGCAGCATATTGTAAATATTGTTAACTATATTTATATTTTAAATACAAATAAATATTAATTGACATAGAAATGAAATTTAATATGTTATCATTTTAAAAGTAAAAATTGTGAATAACTAGAATGTAACAATAATTTTCTAATATATCAAGCATTAAAAATCAAATAGTTAAAGGCAATATTAAATGAGAAACATATCATTCAGTGACTGAATGAAAAAATGCAATATGGAAGAAGAAAAACATCTCTACGAACAAGTAATATAGACATATGGTTTTATACTTGCCTGTGTTAAATGCCTGTTGTTATTACTATTTCTGAATAAATATGACATAGTACAGTGTGTAATATAAGGACATTTAACGTCAACAATAAAAAATGACAAAAGAAAAACTTGTTGAATCCCATATTATATGCCATCCCACTAATGTAGGTAGTGTGATAAATGATTAGCCTGTGTGTAAATATGGAAAATTAAAGTCTTCATTATTATCTCAGTTGATTTGATTTGGCAAAAGTAAAGAATGATGAACATTACTTTTAATTTTGGTAGTAACTACCAGATAGTGCTTCATCAGCATATATTAATATATGGAAGTATGAGAAAAGAGAAGAAAAACCAGTTCATTTATAATAGTTTATTAGAAATGGACTGTGTAGTTAACTACATGAAACATTTGGAATACAAGTAATTCAGTTCTGTCTGAGATACTGACACAGTACCAAATACAAAAGTTTTTGTAACTTACTAACAACATTAAACATAGGTTCATTTTCAAATACTTCCATGACAGCAATCAAACTAAAATGATAAATATGAATTCTTCCATAATTGTTAGCTTACAACGAAATGTTTACAGATGAAAAGCATAGTGTCTAAATGAAGAGAAAGAGATATGACCTAAAATTAGAAATACTTAGAAGTAATTCAGAAATAAATAAAGTTATGGCCATAATTTTAGTGTTAAACTTATATTGTTGAAGGAGGGCCACTTGTTGTTTTCCAGTTTCTTTGCCCTGAAATAATCACACAGAAACTATATTATTTAAAACACTGTCCCATTAGTACTAGCTTCTTATTGGCTAACTCTTTTATTAATTTAGCCTATTTCTATTAATCTGTGTATCGCTATGTGGCAGTGGCTTTACTGGCAAATTTGGCATATCTGAATATGGTATCTCCAGGGTGTCCCTCTCACCTCTTTTCTTCTTCCAGCATTTAGTCTAGATTTTCCTGTCTACCTAATTCTGCTTTGCCAATAGGCCAAGGAAGTTTCTTTACTCATTAACCAATAAAAGTAACATATGGATAGAAGGACCTCCCACATCACTATTTTATTATAACAGTCTGAAGAAAAAAAATAAACTACAATCAGTAGGAAACAAATAAGAATGGGTTTCATTTAAATGACATTTGATGTAACTGTAACAAGTAAGATTTGATAATGAACTGTATTCTTGAAATCAGAAACAAAGAATGGTTCCTATTTGGCTTTGTATTCAGTTCTTCTAAAAATAAATATGTAATTAACATAAATCATGAAAGTGGTAGAAAGATATTTTATCTTCATTCTAGATTAACAGTTTACAAACTCAGACATGAAATGAATAAAATGGGCTGTCTATGGGTTATTCAGTTGAAAAACTTCCAGAAATAATTTAATTTATATTAATCATTACAAATAGAGATGTTAAAACGTTAAAATTCTTTATAATGTACATTGTAAATTAAAATAATACAATAAAATTGAAATTAAGTATTTATTTATTTTGTTTAACCTGACACAAATGCTATCAGGCAGAAGGCATATATGCCCTATTTCCAGTGATAGATTGATAAAAATGATAAATTCAAAATATAGTATGTGCCTTCAAGAGGACAGTTGTCTATCATTTGTGAATGAATGTAAATTGATTCTAGATATTATTGTATATTTTATATCATTTAATCTTATCAGTGTCTTAAAAAATTCTAAAGATTGCACAAGTAATTATGAATACACATATTCTCAAGGGAAAAATCAATTCAAGGTTGTATTGTTAATATTTTCTACAATAGGTCCTATTATGAAATATTGGCATGCTTATTTTTGTAGTAACCTACAACTTTGTGATTTACCTTAAGACTTAACTTACTCTTTTTTTATGTGTGTTCATTTAGAGTTTTTTTCACAGCAAAGTGTAAGAGTGGATAGTTTATATTATAAAAGTTTATTTTCTCACAGCTGAGCAACTAAAACTTTCAAGTTCAGAAAAAGACTGGGAAACATAAGAGGTGGTATTGCATTGGAACAACATTCATTTTTTTGTTTCATTCAGGACTGAGTGTCTCTCCTCTTTCTATATTCTGTTACATTTCATTATATTGTGTGCTATCATCTTGTTAGGTAGAATTTGATTAATTTTCTTATAGTTTATCATTTTGTTCTCTTAAAAGTACCAATGAATTTTCATATGTATAATCACGGTTAAAGGAAAGTTTTGGTAAACAAGCTTGGTTTTCATTTGTTAACTTTAAATATTTAATGAGAAAATTTAACTATGCTCACTGCATAAAGATGAATAAAGATAAATGTTGTCAGGGTTACTGTCCTGCCCAGTCTGTGGGATGAAGATGGATGCCCTAGCAGTACAGAATACCTTTGAGGGACTGTCCAGACAGCAAGATGTCTCGGTAAATTCTAGAGTTTTGGAAGTTGCTTACAATGCACTTTCTGGTTACTTAGGTAACATTATATCCTTCTGGAGTCTTTGATGGAGTTAAAGAATTTATAGTTATAGTTACAGTTCTCCTTAGTTATGATAAAAGATAAAATAAATATTAATATTGTAAGTTTAGTTTTTGCTTGATACCTGTTTTGCTATATGTAGTTTTGCTATATTAAAATTAAAACCTTCCTTTTTGTTTAAACAAAAGGGGAAATGGTGCAGGCGTTCCTTCTGTTTGTGTGTTGCTTTCATTGGTTAATGAATAAAGAAACTGCCTTGGCCTTGCTGATAGGGCAGAACTTATGTAGGCAGAGAAGACAGAACTGAATTCTGGGAGGNTCTGTTTGTGTGTTGCTTTCATTGGTTAATGAATAAAGAAACTGCCTTGGCCTTGCTGATAGGGCAGAACTTATGTAGGCAGAGAAGACAGAACTGAATTCTGGGAGGAACAAAGCAGAATCGAGTCAGAGAGACACAATAAATCCACAGCTGGAGGTTGATGTGCTGAAATTTTCTGGTAGGCCGCAACCTTGTGGTGATACACAGATTGATAGAAATGGGTTAACCTAATATGTAAGAGTTAGCCAATAAGAAGTTAGTGCTAATGGCCAAGCAGTGTTTTAATTAATAGAGTCTATGTGATTATTTTGGTTGTAAGTTAGCCAGGTGGTTGGGACAAACAAGCCTCTCTCCTTGCAACAAATAAAAGGTGAAATTTTTATATTCAGTTTTTTTCAATAAATAGAAACAAGTAAAAGTTCTACGGGCAGCTAAGTAGATATAAAGAATATGAAAGTATAAAAGTTTGAACATATGACTAATGACTAATTTTTTAAAAAAGAAGTGAAGGGAGCATGGTGGTGGTGGCTCATGCCTTTAATTGCAGCACTTGAGAGGCAGAGACAGGAGGATCTCTGTAAGTTCAATGTTGGTCTGGTCTACAAGAACTAGTTCCAGGACAGGCACTAAAGATACACAGAAACACTGAGAGAGAGAGAGAAAGAGAGAGAGAGAGAGAGAGAGAGAGAGAGAGAGAGAGAATGAAAAGAAATGGAATGAAGGGAAGGGAAAAATCATCAACTATTTTTTGGACAAAAATATATCTATAATTTTATTATTATTAAGAAAATAAACCATGCACTTTTATTAGCATACATTCTCAGACATGTATATTATATCCAGATTCTATGTACATATCATACCTACATCATATACACAGACTTATATTTCAACTAGCTATCTTTGTATGTGATGTTGCCATGAAAGCAAATTTAAAATTGCAAGGTCATGATCACTGGGAAGGTAAGTAAGAAGTTTCCTAGATGGAGACGCGATATCAAGGCTAAAAACTTAAGAGGAAGCTAACTAGGCTCTTGGGAAACTATAAAAGAGTCCTCAAGCTCTCATAAAACTCCTATGAGGTACATATAAACAAGACACATTTGTCCTCTATCATTGTAAAGATCTCAACTTTATGGGATGCTGTACCTGTGTAGATATTTCTTTTTGGAATGTAATGTATTTAGGTAAAGGCAGCTTCTAAGGAAGTGTCTATTTTCTTTTTTAAAAAATCCTTTTTTTTTAAATGACTTTTATTGAGACCTACATTTTTATCTGCTCCCCTCCCTGCCTGTCCCCTCCCTTTCAACTCTCTCCCAAGGTCCCCATGCCACCAATTTACTCAGGAGATCTTGTCTTTTTCTACTTCCCATGTAGATTAGATCTATGTATGTCTCTCTTACTGTCCTCATTGTTGTCTAGATTCTTAGGGATTGTGAATTGTGGGCTGGTTTTCTTTGCTTTATGTTTAAAAACCACTTGTGAGTGAGTACATATAATTTTCTTTCTGGGTTTGGGTTACCTCACATCAAAATGATATTTTTTAGCTCCATCCATTTTCCTGCAAAATTCAAGACTACAGTATTTTCTTTTTCTGGTGTGTAGTACTCCATTGTGTAAATTTACCATATTTTCCTCATCCATTCTTCAGTCTAGGGGCATTTAGGTTGTTTCATATTTCTGACTATAACAAATAATGCTGCTATAAACATAGTTGAGCACATGTTCTTGTGGCACAATTGAGCATCCTTTGGATATATACCCATAAGTGGTATTAATGGGTGTTGAGGATGGTTGTTTCCTAATTTTCTGAGAAATCACCACACTGACATCCAAAGGAGCTATTCCAGCTTGTATTTCCACCAGCAATGCAAGAGTGTTCCCTTTACCCCACAAGCTCTCCAGCGTAAATTCTCATCAGTGTTTTTGATCTTGGCCATTCTTACAGGTTTAACATGGAATCTCAGAGTTGTTTTAATTTGCATTTCTCTGATGACTAAGGATGTAGTACATTTCCCTAAGTGTCTTTCAACCATTTTAGGTTCCTCTATTGAGAGTTCTCTGTTTAAGTCTGTACTCCATTTTTATTGGTTTATTTGTTCTTTTGATGAACAATTTCTTGAGTTCTTTGTATATTTTGGAGATCAGACCTCTGTCTGATGTGGGATTGGTGAAGATCTTTTCCCATTCTGAAGACTGTTATTTTGTCTTGTTGACTGTGTCCTTTGCTTTAAAGAAAATTTTCAGTTTCAGGAGGTCCCATTTATTAATTGTTTCTTTCAGTGTCTGTGCTACTGGGTTTCTTTTTAGGGAGTGGTCTCCTTTGCCAATGCCTTCAAGTGTACTTCTCACTTTCTCTTCTATGAGCTCAGTGTGGCTGACTTTATGTTGAGGTCTTTGATCCATACGGACTTGATTGTTGTGCATGGTGATAGATATGGATCTATCTTTATTTTTCTACATGTTGATTGATATCCAGTTGTGCCATTACCATTTGATAAATATACTTTCTTTTTTTCAATTTGATATATTTTTTGCTGCTTTGTCAAAAATCAGGTGTTTGAAACCTGGTATTGGCATAAAAGCAGACAGGAGGACTAATGGAAACATGCCTACTTAAGGAAAAAGAAAGGACAAAACACACTGAGGCCATTGAGTTCTGAAGCTATTCATATTACATTCATACATATTTTAAGAGCAATAATGATGTGTATATTGCAGGATTTATTTGTTTAGCTTCTAAAGCCTAATATCTAATTTCTCTTACTTCTCCCCAGGTGTCTGATATTGTCAACTTCCTGGAAACAATAAAGTTGTCATAGAAGCTGTTCTAACTCATTAGATTGCTTTAGTTACACAGATAAGAATGATGATGTACCTACCCACATAACTCAGAAGATATTTGTGAAATGAATTAGTGTCATCAAAAATTATGGTGGCCCAGAATAAGAATTTGGAACATCCTAAACAATAAAGCTACTTTAATCCTTTCTTTGTTAACAATATAATTTGATTTGATTTGACTTTGGAAAAAGAAGAGGATATTTCTTTCAATGAAACTGATTCTCATATAAGCAATCAAAGAAACAAAAAAAGGCAAGAGTTAAATAGAGATTGAGAAAAAAGTGCCATGATTTTTTCATCTGAATAGATACTTCCCTGGGTCCTCAGTACTTTTTGATCAATTGAATCTTCATTTATACTTCAACTTTGGAAGCACCACTCTATGGATTCTATTTCCTCCATTTTAAAGAATATTGTTTCTTTTACTCTCTTCTCTTTATCACATTATATTACCATACTAAACAAATATTTCAAGGAGAATTACAGACACCACCAGAGACTAGATGATATCATTATGTCTGAAAACAAAAGAGTACAAAGATATATTTCTTTAATTTCTCATAAAACAGGCATTTTGCCATCTAAATTTATTTCAGTGTCTCTGTGACTGTGTTGGTAATTTAAATAATTTAGCACAAATTTTATTGAATACTTACAATATACAGTAAGAAAAAATATTGTAAGAATTTAAAACGACGTTAGCTTCAGGCTCAGTGTAAACTCTACTGTGTCCACAACACCTTAGTAAATTCTTGTGATGATATTCTCTCTCTGTCTCTGTCTCTCTCTCTCTCTCTCTCTCTCTCTGTATATATATATATATACACATACATAAATACATGCACATATATGCATATATATGTATATACACATATGCATAAAGCATATGTATAAAGGGAAATTGAATAAATAATTATATTTTTAAAAATAATATTTACTTCTTGTCTTAGGCAAGAAATTTGCATATGCTGTGAATTCACAAGTGTGTTAGTCCTGGTATGTTCAGAAGACAATGATTTATTCTCAACTCCTCCCCAACCACAAGCTCTTACAATCTTCCCACTTGCTCTCTTACAACAAACAGTCTGTGAGCCTAATACAGATGTTACATTTGTGGCTTACCAACAAACTATTACTTATTCTCTGTACTGTGCTCAGTTAAGACTTTCTGTGTTGACTACTATATACTGCACACAGAATATTTTCTGAGAAAGTCTGAGAATGTTATAATCTACAAGTAATGATATTAATATATAAGGGAGTTGGATACTATGTTCATTTAGAAAAATATTACAAGCATGAATGCTCCCTAAGGCTGTGAGTTCACCAATAATGGGTACTTAGGAAGACTCCTAGCACTAAGCATGTTTCTTCCTGTGTCAAAAGGCTTAAATCCAATCAGAAAGCTATTGCTTAACACTTACATTTGTTTCACTATTATGCCCATTAGGATACCTTGTCAGGTCAGTCATTGTTGGAGTTTACATTATTCATAGATGGGTAAGTCTGGTAATAGTTTTGGTATTGTTTTGCTTTGTTTTTCTTCTTCAACCTTAAAAGTGCCTTCTAGTGCCATGTCAGCTGTCTTGTAGAGAAGAAGCTTCCAGGTCTATAAAACTTGAATTCTTAAAAACATCCTGCAACCAATAGTACGGTTTTGTCAGCAATAGGAGTTTGTTAAGATGTTAGCATTATTTGAGCTGCTTTTGGAACATCAGTAACCAAAGAGAAGGTAACTTAAATAGGAAATTGAAAAAAAAAAAGAAAAAGAAAAAGAAATAGAGCATACTGATACTGGCAGTATATTTCAGTGATTAATTCTTTTGAAAGTATTGTTCAGATAACCATAGTGTTTGTGAATTTGTGAACTACATAGAATTACAATATACATAAAACAGCATTTCTGAGCATTCTGCCATGTTCTCTGGTACTTACATTCCCTAACCTATTGTGTCCCTAATCACATTGTGGTTGAGATTGATGAAGTTAATCTATTTTAAAAGAATTTAAAATGTCTAAACAATATTCTAAGAGGAATTTCAGATAAGAGATAATACAGACATATTATTTCTGTATCACTGATCTAGAAAAGACTGAGAAATTTGCATAGTTTAATGCTAAACATTAGTATATTTCACATTAGATAAAAACAAAATTTAGATGGCAGAAAATGAAAATTCACTGTGCGTTTGAATCTGGTCATAAATAGACATATTATACTGTTATACTATTTTTCAAAAAATATGTAAAATCACTAAAAATGTAAATGTCATAATATGGACATAGGACTTTTGGTTACCTACAACTTTTCCATCAACATTTATAGCTAAAAACAATGAAACTGCAACCATGGAAGTCTATGCATAGAAAATATTACTTTAATGGTAAATTAAAAAAACATATTTCACTAAACTGCAAATTATTTGAAATGAGATAATTTATCAACATTGTTAACTGCATTATGGATAATTTAAAGACTTCAACATGAGAAGAATATTTTTTTTTTTTTACCGGAGAAAGACTACTATGTCATGAAATTCAAAGCAAAATATATTAAGTGATTTACTAAAATAAAAGCCTCACTGATTTCATAAAAGAAAAATCAGCAATATTTTTAGAGGATAGATAATGAGGATTCTAGGAATTATTCACCATAAGGTCTTGTCACAGCTACTTAACTTTGCTGCCACAGAATGAAATGGCCATCAAAATATGTAAATAAGAGAGCGTGACTATTTTTTAAAGTGAATTTTGTTTACAGTTAAATGCAGTGAGCTTCAATTCAACAGACTCTGCTATAAAATATATAGAAAATACAATTTGTTACTAACATGTAAGTTGGAGAATATAATGAAGGTTACCCTATGATATATGATAATTTCTAAGGATTAAATGAAGAGGTACAAGAGGTGGAATGATGGAACTATATGTAAAAAAAAAGAGAAGAGAGAAAAAATACTAAAACAAAATATAATTTGTTTCAGAAGAATTAAAGGTTGTAGACAACAGTAAAATATTCCCACATAGATAACCATATACTATTGTGAAACTGTGTAATTTCTAAGTATGTTATCAATAGTAATTCTTAAACCATTAGGTATGTTTAGCTCTCAGTCTTCATGAAAGAAACTTTTTTGTAGGTGGAAGAAAAGGAACAAATTGTAGAAAAAAAACCTGCTCAGTATGAAGAAAAAACTTACTCTGTAGTCCCTGCTTCTAATGAAACGGCAATAACACATTCCTTATCCTTAAGGCTCAGTTAACATCATGAAAGAGGAGAATACCAAATACCTGGCCCACAAACAAACACATGAAATGAAAACATAAAAGAAACTTAACAAAATAATCAGGTTGTATTTATATGTTTATATAAATATGTCTGTGCTTCTTAAAACAATACTTAAAGATAAAGAGGGGATTAAGTTAAAATGAACCAAAATGGGAGCTCAAACTATGAAATTAATATAAGCCAATGAAAGGTAACAAAATTAATTAATAACAAACAAGAAAGATTTTATTTCTTCAAATTATCTTTAATATTAGGAGCTTAATATATTAATTATAAAACTCTTAATTAGCAGAACAGTGGTGGCACACACCTTTAATCTCAGCACTCAGGAGGCAGTTGGATCTCTGTGAGTTTGAGGTCAACCTGGTCTACAATAACTAGATCCAGAAGAGGCTCCAAAGCTACGGAAGTCCCTGTCTGAAAAAAAAATCAAAAAAATCAAAATAAGAATAACTCTTAATTTACTAAAAACTAAAATATATACATCATTTTAAACTATAAGCTATAAGTATGATAGTATGATGTGTGTGTTTTGTGTTAAAATCTCAGTTGTTGGTAATGTTTACATAGATTAAGTGGATGTGGTCTTGTATGAAGTTGTATGCCACTGAGGGTGGGATTTGAATTTTTAAAACTTTTGTGCCATTACTAGTTTACCTTCTATGCTCCATGCTTAGAGTTCAAGATGTGAGCACTCAACTTGCTGCTGCTGCTATCATGTATGCCTGCTGCCACACTTACTGCAGTCATAGTGATAGACAGTCTTCCCTCTAGAACTATAAATGCAAATATACCTTCATTCCCTGAGTTGTCTTGGTCATGGTGTTTGTGCAAAGCAATAGAACAGTACTAATTGAGAATGTAATACTATAGCTTGTAATGGAAATGTATTTTATTAGTAGTACACTTAACTGGTACAGGAAAGGCTCTGGAAATAATAATAGCATCAACAACAATGTGTTTCCTAAACAGAGGATATATTTAAATACTCAGACATAAAGGAAGACTTTAATTATCTTTGATATATAATTAGAAAATTACTAAAGTTCTAATGAAAATGAAGTATTTGCCTGTTTTATCAATAGCATGTGATACAAAAATATATTGAACAAAAAAATGAAGTTTTGTTTCAGAATTGTTTAACTTGGGATGTCTAGAAGGTAAAACAATGCCAATAATTGGAAAAAATAAGTTGATAAATGCAAGGACTCTTTTAACAATATCAGTATCTAAAACAAAACATATTTGAAAAATCCATCATCAAATATGAAACAGGACTATTAAATTCACATTTAATATGTGTTGACTCCTTTTTTGAGCAACCTTGATGAGAATTCAACTGGGAAGTATGTAACCACTGACAAACAGAAAAATCTTAGATGAAATATATGCATTGCCTTTAGGTACTAAGTATGTAACTAATTCTTTTACTGACAGAAAAATATATGTATTAAAGACAGGAATGCCACTACCAGGGCAAAAGCTTCAAGTAAATTGAATGCTGAGATGTTAATAAACCATACTTTATATCTCCCATTCCGGAGTTTTTGACCAAATAAAGGTTTGTGAACTAGAAATTTGATTGGTTCTACAAATAAGAAGAAAATTTATTTATAAAGGAATATATACAGAGAAAATTGAAAAACCAATAACATGCCTCTCACTTTTCCCTAGGTCTATAGCTGAGGTTAATGGAAAGCTATAAATATTTTACTTTGGTAGAAAAGTTAATGACTCAAAATCTGTTTATATCTTGTATCAGAAATCAAATTTACATGGAACTGGTATTGAAATAAAGTAGCTTTCAATACTAATTGTCTAAGTAAGTTTGTTGGTGTTGAAATTGGGGTAAATTAAAAAAAATTAAAAGTGAGTGTGAAATAACAGTTTTTAAAATTTATAAATTATAACCTATTAATCTATGTTTCTTAATTATATACTATGTTTCTAAATGAGTTGCACAAACACAATACCTTAATCAAGAGCAGAAATATATATGCAACTAAACTGACCTAAAATTTGTATCAATAAATCAAGATCCATACAAACGCAAAGTAGCATATCCCTGTTTAAATGTAAACAAACATTTTTAAAGAATATTTGGAAATATGGGTTTAGTTCTCTCCAAACTGCCTCCTGCTTTCTTGTTGGGTAAAGTATATTGGGGAGTGTTAAAGTATATAAATTGGTTTAGCTTAGCTGCCTATACAATGAAATGCCTCTCTATATTTTGCTCTTTCACGGTCAAAAATTAAAATAAAACACAATAATATATGTAATCTTGAATCTCTGTGCATTTTTCATCTTTATGTGGCTTTTTTCTTACTCTATTACTTTTTCTAAAAGTTTAACATTTATTTTATCTTTACTCTTTTAATCTATGACTGTCTCTACTCTTTTATATTACATGTGCTGTCTCTTCTTTTTCTTTTCTTTCCCAAGCCTACAAACGTTTTTAAACACAGTGTGACTTGTTTAGAAGTCTCTTATGTTCGAATCTGTCCTATTGTGTATCTGTAATCATTTCCTTTCCAGGAGCAGTTCTTAAATGCTAAGAAGTGACATGATTAGGACCAAGGCTGCTTTGCCTTTTGGCTCTGCCCAGGCCAACATGTCGGAGGCAATTTCACTGTCTCTGCAAGCTCCACACACTGCCCCTGTTCCAAGTATGCAGCGGATCTATGTTGTGCCAGTCTCCTGAAAGAGCCAGAATTAATGCTGAGAGTAAGCTCCTCTTTCAAAGCTGTGGGTTTTGTTTTGTTTTGTTTTGTTTTGTTTTGTTTTGTTTTTTACTACTGTTGAATCAGAAAGACTTCTTTTAAAGGAGCTGCAGCATGCTGCCAGAAAGCAGAGTCCATCTAAAATAAAAAAAAAAAATGCAGCTAAACTTTGTNTTTTTTTTTTAGTATCTAGAATTTATTTCCAAGCTTTTTCAGATTTCATGTGGATATAGTCAACCACATTGGTGCACCAATTTGTTTGGAAAGGCTGCTAGTCCATTCCTGGCTGCTTAGACTAGAAATACCCACATGGAATCTGTCTCAATTATAACACTGCTTGGCCTATTATTTTATGCATATTTCTAGCTCACTTTTATCTCTTAAATTAACCCAATTCTATTATTTTATATTTTACCATGAGGCTCATGGCCTACCACCAAAGTTCCAGCTGGTGCCTTCCATCTTTCTCCTCTGGAAGCTCCATGGCATTTCCCTGACTCCACCTTCTTTCTCCTGTCATTCAGTTTAGTTTTCCCCAAGTAGGTCTATTTTACCCTATCACAGGCCAAAGCAGTTTTTTTAGTAATTAACCAATAAAAACATCACATATACAGAAGAACTTCCCTTACCAGTTGCTGGCCTGGGCCTTCTCATATGGGTATCCCTGGTTCAGGTCTATGCCTTCAGAGCTCACTGGCCTGGAACTGGGGCTGTATTAGCTCAGACCTGGTCTTATGGAGGCCTTTGACTTGGCCGCACTCAGGTGGAGGTTCCTGGCAGGGTCCTGCTCCTGCTGAGGTCACTGGCCTATGTCTAGTCCCATAAAGGTTGCTAGCTCAGGTCTGCTCACACAGAAGTTGCTGGCCTTGACCTTGTCTGATGGAAGTCATTCAATCAGGCATGCTCTAGTGGGAGTCCATTTATTGTTTTGTTTTGTTTTGAGACAGGATTTTCTGTAGATTTTTGAGAGAGGGTTTCTATGTGCAGCTCCTGTTGTCCTGGAGCTCACTAAGTAGTTCAGACTGGCCTCCAATTTACAGAGATCCAACTGCCTTTCCCTCCTGAGAGTTGAGATTAAAGACACATGTTACCACTGCCTGGCTTTTTTAAAAGGGGAGACAAAATAGCATTTCCTATTATTCCCCTTTAGAATAGGAAAAATGAATATTAGGCACACAAATTATCCTCTATGCATATTAATTACTTAACTCTTTTTCTTTTATTGAAAAGAGATTTTTTTTTAGTACACTATTATCTTACTTGGATTTTTATACCCCAAATCCTCCAAGATCCATGCCCACACTAATCTACACTCATTCTATCTCTCCCTCAAAAACAAAGGGCATGTAAAAATTAATAATAAAATCATACAAAAACAAACTTACTGGAACTGTACAAAATGACAATAGCAATAACAGAACAAAAAGAGCCAAATAAAAACAAAAGAAGTACATATAGATGGAGGCACAAACCTTCATGCAAATGGAAGTCCCATAAAAATAAAAAAAATCAGAAGATATAATCAGTAAACAGAGGTAAAAACAAAATAAAACAAACAAAATGCCATGAGGAACACTGTGAGAAAAAGATCCTCCAAACAAGTCATTGAGTTTGTTCTGTGTTGGAAATCTATTCCTGAGCATGGGGCTCTCCCTTAGGAATGGTTTGCATATTGAGAAAAAAATATTGGCAGCATTTTTATTTTGTTTGCGCCAACAGTAATCAATTAGAAATAGATTCTGAGTTAAGCATGGGAGGTTTTGTTTACTTTCCCTCTCAGCACTGGGACCTCACCTAGCTCAAGCATGTGCAGACCCAGGGCATGATGCCACTGATTCTGTGAACTCATATGTGCAATATTCCTGCTGTGTTTAGAAGGTCTTGTTTCCTTGGTATCCTCAACCTCTTCTGGTTCTTAGAATCTTTCTGCATACACTTCTGAAGTATTCCCCTACATGATTAAACTTTTCAAGCTCTCTTATTACCTGCATATAGACTCACCATGAGTTTCTCTATGTGATCTCTGTTACTGCAATTGGTATATTCTCTGCTGATGTAAGAATATAGTAGAATGTTGTCAGGAGGCATTTTATTTATACGTTCCTTTAACAGACTGTTTAACCAACAGTAGTAGTTGGTTTTCTCCTAGGTTCCTGGCTTATTTTGGCAAATTCCTGAGAGTGCCAGATAGCTTCCAGCTCATGGAGTGGGTCGTAGATTCAGTCAGATACTTACAGTCACAGGCTTTCCATCACATCTACTAGTTCACCATTGTAGAACAAAGGGCTCATAATCAGGTTGATGTTCAACTTTTCCTGTGGTATACTGAACAGTACTTCTCCTATCAAAAACATTAGTACTTAGACTTAAAAGACCGAGTATAATTTCCTTTAGTATATACAAATATGAAGAAGATTTTATGGATTCACCAAAAAGCAGGGAGCACAGAGCCCCAACTCTGCATCTTTGGTCAACTATGACCCTTCCAGTTCTGGAAATTGATTGCATCCTATCAAGATTCTGGCCAAAGGAAACCACTGGGATCTCCAAACAACCCTGGCTATTGCCAAGGTGACTGGTTATTCTCAACAAACTGCTGGTAATACCCTATTGTTGAAGACAGCACCTACACAACTTATTGAATAATAAACTTCATATTCACTGACTTTGCAACATTCTACAATCTATGCTGCATAATATTTTTCATAATTCTTTTCAATTTTATAATTTGTTTTTTTAAATATTCTCGTTTCATTTTAATAGTTTATCCTTAGGGATATTTTAAATTATATGGCTTAATTTCTGTGACTTTTAAGTTTTAGCTTTCTTAATTTCAGCTTTTATATTATACTAACATAAAAATCTGATTTAATCTTTTTAAAGTTGCTGAAATTTTGTTCTATAGAGCAACATATGGTCAATTGGGGTGTAATTTTACTTCTACTTTCAAAATATTTTTTATTGTTCAGTTGTTGTGTTTTCTCTAAGAGATAATTAGGAAACTGGAGGGATGATAGCTACATAGTTTAACTGTGTAAAGGAACTTCCATATGGAAAGAACGGTAGATTGTGTAAATTTTAGTCATGACTTTGGGTTGATAGAGAAATGAACAATTTTAGAAATATCAACAGCTAATATTTTTACTTATTTCAAAAATATTTTCAATATATGGTTTTCTTGGCATTCATAAATATAAATTTATATATATAAATGATAGTGTTAGTCAATTACTTCATAAAACTTATTCAGTCATTTTTTGTCTTATATTGCTTGTTTCACATAATTTTCATCTCAATCACAATTAGACACTTCTCACTATTTTGGCTTCATTGCATTACCACCATCATCTGTGATAACATCCATATGGCTTCTATGAGTTGATGACTCTTCCTGCGATGTAGAGATTTAAGTGGAGCAATATACTCTGTTTCCAAAATATGGTGACACTGCAATACCCAATTGCTTTCTTTTATATGACAAACAAATAAAAAATGAGATCGTTTTCTTGAGGAAATGAAAAGACACAGTATGAGTACTAGTTTCTTAGTGCATTGAAAAATGCTACTTACATGCTTATAAGTTAGAAATTTGTTTTAGCATGCACATATAGCACTTAAAATACTGTGTGTATTCTCAAATATTAAAATACAGAGTTTGCAAGAGTGATATATAATTGTATTTTATTCTCTTTTTAGAATCAGCTTTACCTATTTATGATATAATGTTTATTATCATATTTTAATGCTATACCATTGACATTTCACTTATTATTTCATGCTATACACAAAAAGCAATGATAATTGCAGATATCTTAGCCACTTTCTCAATCAAAACTGAGAGTAAATAATTACTTATTCTTTTGGTTGTATGAAAAACAATAAAGTTTCATACACTTTATAGTAATATGGGAAGCAAATGTTTACTCTATGTTATGCATTAATTTAAACAGCAAACCTTTAAGATTTCACAGAATTTTAGAGCTATATTTTCACAATGGCATTGACTGAAATTAAGGCATAACATGTATTGGAGAATATGTATAAAACTTAAGCATGCATGCTTCAGATAATTTGAAAATTTGGGTCTTATTACTAGTCTTAGGACTTCATGAGCTCTGAAGAAGCAACACTCTTTCCTCTTAAGCCATTTCTTCAAGTGCATTTCTATTTTACATGCCTCTTATCTTCACTTACATTGACAGAGACACTACATTGATACATAACTTTCTTCTATAATATCTATGATATAATCTCAGAGGTCATGTGTCATTCTTTTCATAATATTCTGTTGTAAAAGCGAGTTATGATGTAAGCAAACAGGTAAAAATATACAGGTATAAATTTCAGAAAGTAGAATCATTGAGAATCACCATAAAAGCCAGGTTCTATAAATATTTTTTCTCATATGTGGAAGGCATTTTCCCCAAATAAATAATAAAATAAAATTATTTTGTAAGGTTTTGTCATAGAAGGACCTATGAGTTGCTCAATCAGTGACTATTGAAATCTCTAGAAGAGTAACTATGGAGTATTTAGTATATAATTTTATAATATTTACATTAATGAAGAAAATGATATTTACATATAGTATCTTGTATGAGAGAAAAGTCATAAAACTAATGAATTTGCATTTGTGAGTCATTTAATACACAAATTTTATGAAATTAATACTACTGTCACTGGCCTTTTTATGTTAAATGAATTGGCCATCAATATTAGGCTCATATTACTAGTATAGAAATCTGGTTAGAAAAGTTGATAAATCTATTATTAACTATGCATTTAGTCCAATCATCTTAAAGATTATACCTACTATTTCGACTTTTTGTTTATTTTACAAGCAATTCCTTATTTCTGGAATATGCATGTGAGTGTTATTGTTTGCTTGTAAAATTATGACAATATGTCAATAAATGATATCTAACAAATTCAATTTATTATATGACTTTGTGGTGAACAAATATAGTAGAGAACATTTTTAACTATGTAGAAATTAACATGTACTATGTGGTATAAGTTTTAAATCATGATTGTTAATTATTCTTTCTATTTAACATAATTTACACATTACATTTCAAGATTTCAAAAAAAAATAGATCACTGCATTTCAGAACAGATAGTATTGCTAAGAGATTAGTTTTCTATTAACTTTTTTTGTTTGTTTTAGGACAAAATTATCTTTTCACCTTATTTGAATATAGAATTGTGCATGATGTAAGGTAATTATGACTAACATTATTATTATCTTGGACTTCGAGGTTCATGTGAAATATCACAAAACTGATTGACTCAGCATTTTAGAATACATGGAGTCTAAAAGGACTGCCTAAGAAAATAAATAATAGCTGTAATTTAAAAATATCATAAATCTCCCCCTCTTCCCCTTCTCACTTCCCTCTCCCCCTCTCCCCTTACCCCCAC
>LOEQ01010318.1:14949-31751 GCA_001685075.1 Bramus lutescens | reverse complement strand
TAAATAAAAGTAAAAAAAAAGAAAAGGAAAGGTTTGGAATATCACTGAAGATGAATTAGAAGTGAAGGAGGAAACTCATTTCGCAAAGTAAATATTGCTAACTTCTGCTGTATGAACATTTGCCTTGTTTGCTTAGTCAAGAAAACAAAACACTCTTAGGCCCTCAAATTCCAAAACTTCATGTTTATTAGAAGGAATTACTGGTAAAAAGGGCATAATGTACCTAGTTAAATTTCTCTAGCCCCAATCACTTACAAAAGCAGACATAAAGAGTTATGGTTTGAGATTTGGCTCATATATAGGTGTATAGGTTATACGTGTGTGAATAAATATAGCTATTTGAGTGAGACACAGTTTTGCATGAGTGTGTGAGAGAAGGAGAGTTTGGAGAGTGTGACTGTATGTTTGTATGTGTGTGAGTGTGCATGCATATTCATGATATTAATAATCTTGAAAGAAGAGAATATCAATTTGTAATGGAGTGCAGACACGTGAGGAGGTAGAGAGGAAAATGCAGAAAGAATGAAGTATACTGTGCATATATTAAATTAAAATATTTAATTTCATTATTGAGGATTTTTCTACTCCCAGTATCTTTCATAGAATTCATCTTTCAAAACCATAGCCTATAATAATCATCCCCCTGGCAAAATATACCAACTGATCTAATAGTGGTGTGACACTTATGGAAATAGCTCACTGCAGACTGATTAGATTTGTTTTCTAGCCCTCTGGAGGAAAGATGTGCCTATTACCATAAAGCGGCTCAAGAGACCATGGCTAAAGGGATCATAGGCCTTGGGGGAGAAAGAAAACCATTATTTTTTACAGAAAATAGTTTTAAATTTGTTACTAAATCCTTATGTCCATACTCATGGAGTAGTATTGCTCCTGACCATAATCAGAAAAACTTTATTTGGCAATGGACCGTGGCTAATGAAGAAGCTTACAAGCAATCAATCTGCTGACAATATACAACTGAAGAGCACTTGGCTCTCCGCTCTACGTTATCACACCTCCTCCAAAATCAGGGGATATTAGAGAAAAAAGGCAAAAGAATGTAAGCGCTAGGGGTGGGAGAAGAGTGCTGTGAAACAGAAATTTTTGGACTTGACATGGACACAACACCCAAGAACTCACGGCATCAGTTCCTCAGATTAGACACTTATTTTAACGGGAAAATTGGCAGGGTTTCTCAAGTAGAAAGAAGAGACGTAAGTCAATTTAGTCATGAACAATTGTAAGTAGGCCTAAAGACAAAGTAGTTACCAGCTAAAAAAATCATAAATGCTTTTTTCTGTCTAAACATATTATTACTTAAATTCCTCTGGGAAAATATTTTGATGGCCTAATGCACTTAAATGTTTAAGAAATATATTTTCTTCTACTTAATTATAACAATTTCTAAGGCACCCAGTTAAAGCACTATCCTGGATAAATAAATTATAATAAACAAGCATTAATCCAAGCTGGGCATGATGCCCAGACCCATAAAAGTGAAAATGGGCAATGAGATCCAAAATTTAAAAAAAGTGGGATAAACAAGGTAATCTGATATGCAATAGCTACTGGTATACAAACAAAAATTTTCCATTTTTGTAATAATTGGGAAACATTTCTATGTATGGTGAAGCTGAGAAGCTACTTGTTTAAAACTGACTTTTCTTTTTTTTTCTCAGTCTATAGGCAATTTAAAAGATTGAAAGCTGAAGTTTTAAAATAATATATANATATATATATCTGTGAAATCTAAGTGTCATTTATAATTATGCTTTATACTGATGTTTTAAAATATGGAAACCTAAGCATTTTTCAACAAGCTACAATGTCATTGTTAGCAATCAGTAACAAAGAATATATGGAAGAAATGTAATTTCCCTCCAGAATCTGAAGGTATCAAGACAATCTTTAGGTTGCTTTTATTTCCTCATGCAGTTTGCATGATAGTAGCCTTAGTATCAGCGAAAAGATCTTCTAGAAACCACTTGAGAACAAAGGTTAATCTGAAAAGTAATATAAAGGAGGAAATTACAAAACAGAAGCACAGAGCTACTATTATTCATTCTACACAGAGTGCAATAGGTTCATATCAAAAAACAACGATTTTAACCTTAGTTACATTGCTAAAGCAGTGAAAAATCTGATATAACTTACCAATGAAGTATTTTTGTAAAACAATATGATTCAACATGCTGCTTGTTTCACAGAACACAAAAGAGATAGAAGAAGAAAATGTGATGAGAGGGGGGGTACAAGGAGTGAGAATTGTTGATCCTAAAGCAAAAGCAAACAAAAAATAGGAAGGGAGTTGCTTAAAAGGGAAAAGAAGCAAAGCAATGTAAAAGCATCAGAGTAGAAGAGGAAAGCTCAGAGCGAAAGCATGCAGAAAGAACAGAGAGTTCAGTTACCCTTAATAACACAACTGATAGCAAGTGAAAAGATATGTGATTTTTGATTCTATAATTTTTTAGAGAAAAATTGTTTAAAAAGGTGTGATATAAAAATTTATTCAAAGATATTTGAGGAAGTGGCAAGATTTTCCCAGATGAGGGACATTACCACATGTCATTGCAATGCAGTGTGACATTAGGTCTGTGAATATTGGAAATGAGTTAATGTGAGAAGGCTTGCAGCCTATGTCCATGCTGTGAATGACTTTCTAATTGCAATGTTGCATTATTGTCATTAAGATGCAATATCTTGTATTCGATTACCTTCTCTTTCATTATTTTCCCTCGTACACAAATCAGGCAGCATAATTCTTTAAGCTTCAGCAATAAACAAATATAAAACCCTAAGATCAAGAATAAGAGCTAGTAAATCAAATTGTGAATTGCTCAGACATAACGCAGCTTTACCACAAAATCAACATCTCTTATTGGTGGAAGAGAAATATACCAGATTTCAATGAATTTTCCAGGCTTCATTAACTTCACAAATGCATGGGTTTTCTCCTCTTTTTGCCCATAAGAATCCTTGGCCATGGTGTTTTATCACATCAAGAGAAGAGTAAGCATGTTAATACCATTCATATTTACAATATTGTAAAATAATGAATACATATTTAACGAAATAGTGGTTAATTGCCAATAAATATAGTTTGGGTATTATGCTTTCATTGGAATAGAAAAAAAATATTGCTTAACTCTAAAACATTTTTCTTAAAGTATTTGTTCTTCTTTGCAAGATGTTAAAATAAAGACGTGGTTATTTTATTATTTGATGTGATCACTATTTGAATACAAAATATAATCAAAATATTTTCCAGAAAAAAAATGAATCAAGCATTCTTCCCAAAAGGAGAGAAAATATAATGGACTAGGTATAAACATTATTACTAAATCTTACATCTTGGATTCAAATAACAGCATAGCAATTTATTAGCAATGAAAATGTAAATAAGCCATATAAACACATTGTCAGGACTATATCGATTGTTATTAGATAACCTAAGAAGTAAGGATCTGAGCAGGACTAGGAGGGATTATTGGGTTAATTGAGGTGGGAACATTCTCCTCAACTTTTGTTGGAACCATTCTATAAGCTAAGTCCTTGAATTGAACAAATACAAAAGGTCAGCAGGAAATTATCGGTCAATGTGCTTTTTTCCTGACTGTACCTTCCAAATAATAATTCACAATAGCATCCTTGCCATGCTCTTATATTCCTTTGAGGTGAAAGCTGAATCAAACCAATCATACCTTAAGTCACTTGTTAAGAATTTTCTCACAAACATGGCAAAAAAGTAGTATATGTGCAAAAGCTCTTTTTTTATCTGAAAAACAATAATAGTATTATCACGTGCCTTACAAATTGTGCTCTATAGTTGTTAGCATAGTGATAACTACACACATGTTTTCAACTGATATTAACCACTTTCTTAAATTCTATTCACTAATAGTTTAGACTCTCTTCTATGAGGAATGATTTTTGAAATAATTATGAAAATATAAATTTTTAAGTCTGGAAAACAGTTTTGGCGAATCATATGTCTTAGGCATCTCTGATTTAGGTATATTTGAGTTAATTATTTGCCAGTAATTCCAATTGTGGCCACATCATCAAGAGTCAAGTATTCATGATTTTTTTTTTATCTTCCAATGTTATATTGAACTGATTCCATGACTTTCTTCATACTTCTGTCTTATGAATTTAGAGATATTTTTCAATGATCTACACTGTTTAAAAATACAAATAAATAATAGTTTAACCATTCACAAAAACAATATTCCCAAATTACAAATACAATGATATTCTCTTAAGCCCCCCCAAATCATTAATTACAATTACAAAAAATATCCATGTTGTGATGTGTTTTTTAGCTTTTCTAGTTTGACCCAAATTAAAGTTATTCTGGTAGAAAATATCCCACTGAGAAAAATGTCACCATAAGATTGAATTATAGGCAACTATGTGGGGCATTTTCTCAATATTTATTGAAATTTGAGCCCCTAGACCACAGTGTGGAGATCCACCCTGGGTAGACAATCCTGAATTCTATAAAAAAGTAACCATCATGCCCATGGGACAAATCAGTGAGCAACATTCTTCCACGGTTTCTGCTTCAGTTATTGTTTTTTTTTTATTTTCCTGCATTGAGTTCCTGATAGGACTTCCCTCAGTGATGGTGTCTCACTAGAGAACTGTTAGTTGAAATGAACCTTTTCCTCTCCACATTATTTTTGAGCATGGTATATTATTAGAATAATAGAAGCCCTAAGTAATAAACATGTGTAGTTTTATCAGTGTTCTAATATCAGCTATTATATAGAAGGAAATTCTGAGTATAAATAGCTTATGTCCCTGTCAGGTCAATTATATTAAAACCAGCTGCAACTATGAGGGAAAACCAAGCAACTACATTAAACTTGAATGACTATAAAAATATGTGATTCTGCTACCTTTTACGGGCTTATACAGTAAAGATTTCCATCACTTGTAGTGATGGGGCACGGACTTGCTTTTCATCCAGCCCGGCTCCCTTATGGCTAGCTTATACCCAGAAATAACAACACACAAATTGTATTCATTTAAGCANCCTATCAAAAGGCCAAGGCAGTTTCTTTATTAACCAATGAAAGTAACACAGAGATAGATGACCCTCCTATATCAATCACTGATGTTGCAAATTGCTACAAATTTAGTGCCTTCATTATATCTGTTTATTATAATACAGAGATTAAAATCAGACATAAATGTGCATGAGCAAAACCGAGATGTCATCATAATTCCATTTATTCTATAGACTCTAGGGAAAAATCTCTTTCACTCTTCGTAGAGAAGGTTCCTGTATACTAGGGATTGTGCCAACATTACTTCTTCCATACTGCAGTGTCCTGTTTCCCTGATAAAAATCTTATTCTAGGCAACTGTCTTTAGTCACTGTTTCATTTTCAGAATATTTGTGTGGCCTTCAAACCAATATCCCTTTATCAAACAGAAAAATCCCCTCTTATAAAAATAATATCAATAGTCTTCCTTCCTATTAAATTATAATTTTTTTAGTGTCTGAATTAAGGTTTTGATTATTTGGAGGGAAATTTTTATGACCAATTAACTAACTTAATTTTGTCGTATTTAAACTATACTTTGGCAATAAGCAATAATTTCTAATTATTTATTTTTAGTTTAAGGGTAATTGCTAAAATGAATTTATAATATTCATTCCAAAAACAAGCATTCTCCTTTAATATTTCAATTACTATATTTTCCTCATGTATATGCTTACTTTCTTCCCTTAAAACAAATAGTGCCTTGCATTTTTTAAATATCTTTTTTATAAATTTATCTTTTATTAATTTCAATAAAGTTAAAAACTCATTCAATTTTAACTAAAAATTTTAATTCACTTCATTGTCAAATATTCAATTAAATTTAATATTATTTCTTACATGCTTACTGTTTTACTGTAACAATTTTTTTCAATTAGAAGATTTCTGAATATCTTACTTATGCGCATTCAATGTAAAGTAGTGATATTTCATTTTATTGCAATTTTCTTGAGCCATATATCACAATTACTTAAATTATCTACATTCTACATTGTTTGGCAAATTATATTCAAAACTAAAAAGAGGTCATTATCCAGCGGTTGGATTTTAATAACTGCCATGACAGAGACTATGTACATATATTTAAATTTTTAAATGACTGTCAATTCAGTTACTATGCTTAGTTTAGTGCCTCTTTTCTTCAGTTAAGATAAAAGAGCATATTCTGTGAAAAATTGGTTATTTTAAGACCCTTTTAGATAATATTTTATAAAATGTGATGGAAATATAAGAATACAATAAAGGGGATTTTACATAATACAGACATGATTTTAGTCCTAAGATATGTGTGCTATCGGCATCAGTGAAGCACCACAGCAATAATATGCACTGGTTCCAGAAATAATCAAAACCTTAATTCAGACACTAATACTATATATACTCTTGAATGAACCATTCCAAAGTGTTCAGAGCTTTTATCTTGATCCATCAATTTTTAAACTTAAATGTGCTATAAGTTATTTGTTCAGGAACAGCAATAATTATAATAAATTGCTCCAAGTTTCAGAAATCATTCAGTGCATCATTTATATATATACTTATATATAACATATATCATTCATATATACACATATTGTATATACTTAAATATAACATATGTATGTGTGAATACACGCACACACACACACACACACACACACACACACACACATATGCCTTGACTATGGTAAATGCTCTACTTTGAGGGATGTAGGTCTTTTTTGGTATACCAGGGCTATTAATGCATTCAAACTTAAAATTCACTGAGGAAAACTTATGTAGAAAACACTTGTGAACTAATTCAGAGTAGTTGAGATGACAGGAGAATGGTTACCTCAGGAGACAGAACAGTGTGTGCAAACATCAACTCTTTGCCAGGTGCCTAAGAATTTTAGAGTTCACGGTCTGAGAACAAGTACCCTTTGTAAACTGAATGTTCGATAGAGCAATGATTTCCTCAGTTTTCTCCTTTTAAATATGTTTATCCACAGACAGAAAGTCATCTGAAAGACAAGTTAGACTAACCAAACACTATCTTCTCAATTCTTCAGACATAGAACCAATTTGAAATTATATTATCTCAAGTAATAAGACCAAACTTATTTGAAAGAGATTCTCACAGTTTTAGTTCTCAAAACAATTGGATGTCATTCTCAAAGTTTCTGGTACACAGTTGGGGCTTCTCAACATATTATTCCATAACTGACAGGTGGATTGAGAACCTCATATTTTTTATCTTATGTTTTTCTTTATCATGAGTGTGTATTTCGGAGCAGCACAGCTGAGCTGGAATGAATGGCTCAGCTGCTGGGTGTCAATCTGTGTTCTGACAGGTACTGGCTCATCACAGAGGTGTGAGCTTATGTCTGCTCCCTGTGTAGCCACTGAGCGGTCAGGCCAATGGAACAGCAGTAAGGCTTGGAAAGCTCTTCTCACAAAGGTGGCATAGGCATAGGAGCAGAAAACACAGGCAAGGTCTTTCAAGGCTAATATTCCCATGGTGTATAGTTTGACAAGAGTATGTCAAAGAGCTGTACTCTCACTGCAGAAGTTGGATAACTATATCTGTTCTTTACTATGGATACCTGTAACATAACAGATTCACATATATGAAACTGTTTTCATATTACTAAACTGTATACTGCATAGTTTAGTAGTATTTCTCAATTAAAAAATCTGAATTTCCAGGTAACAAAATACTTATTTTGTTTTGCATTATATGTACTTACTAACTTGTCATTAGTATTGTAATACTGATACACTATGATGTCTAAATATCTAATTTATTTTATGTCTCAGCATATTTTACATGAATAATGTATATATGTATGAATGCATTTATCAGGGTTTTTTCTTCCCTCATGTATTATATTTGAACCACAGATTGCCTTCCCTACACTCCTCCCAGTCCCACCCTCAACCCAGCTCCACTCCACCCCTATTTCCCTTCAGAAAAATGCATGCCTCCCAGGGCTATAAACTGACCATGGCATAACAAGCTGCAATAAAGCAATAAGACTAGACACAAACCAACATATCAAGGCCAACTGGATGAGGCAAACCAGTAGAAGGAAAATTGTCCCAAGAAGAGACAAACGAGTCAGAGACAAATCAAATCCCACTTCTACTGTTAGGAGTCCCAAAAACCACAAACCATTATACATACATAATACACACACACACAATGTGTGTGTGTGTGTGTGTGTGTGTGTGTGTGTGTGTGTTACCTTGCTCCTCAGATTCTTATAGGCACCCTGATTGTCAATTTGTACTCTATGACCCTCTTTAAAACCTCTTAGCTGATATACTCATTTGTTCATATGTGTTTTTATGTTCAAATTATTTGTTTTATAACAGTTTCAATGGGCAATTATTTCAGTAATATATAAAGGACTCTAAAAGAAGGTGTTGTAGGGAGCAGGCTGCTTGTTTGTCCTGGCTGCCCAGCTAGCTTACACCCAAAATAATCACACAGACTCTGTATTAATGAAATCATTGCTTGGCCTGTTAGCTCTAACTTCTTATTGGCTAACACATATTAATTTCAGCCATTTCTATTAATCTGTGTATCGCTACGTAGCATTGGCTTACTGGGTAAAATTCCTAGCATCTCTCTTTGGCAGATCCATAGTGTCTCTCTGACTCTGCCTCCTTTCTCCCAGCATGCCATTTAGTTTTCCCGATCTACCTAAGTTCTGCCCTATCAAAAGGCCCAAAGCAGTTTCTTTATTAACCGATGAAAGCAACACAAAGACAGAAGGACCTTATAAACCAAGAAGGAAACATTTTAAATATATTCACATGAAACTAAGTTCATGGGCTTCTGGGACAACACCAAATCTACATTTATCTTAACCCTTGACATTTGCTCAGTCAACTTTTCTCAGTTTCTATAGATAGAAAAGGAGTAGTAGTCTTGTGAGAGTATTTTTGAATATAAGCTATTTTGGGTAATAAATGTGGTCTTCTGAGGGTAGATGTCTGTATATGAATTTTAAAAACATGTCAAAATGTATTTTATAAAGATTAAGTGTGGTTATTTGAAAAAAAATTTCAAATAAATAAGTTTACCATGTTTTTAGATTACCTATGATTGGTGAAACTAAGTATATTAAAATCGCATGATACAAGATCAGAGAAACTGCGCTAAATAACTGAAAACTGTACTTTGAACAGATTGAGGAAAATTGAGAACAAAGAGAATAATTAAAATATGTATTACTATGAACAGAGAACTTTAACTCCTTTTAATTTATAATCTTAGAGCCCAAAGTTAATGGATGTTCTAGAGTTGAATAAGCAAGTGAGTTTTTATTAGGTAGTGGTGATGATAAAGTTTTTCACTGTCAGAGAAGAAATTTATAAGTAAAGAGAAGAAGAGAATGAGAGAAGCCAGGTGGAAAATGCAAATACAACCAAACACATAAATAAATTGGATGTGAAAATAGGTATATTAGTCTGTGCATGTAAAAGAGTTAGAATTAATTCATTTTCAACACTTTATGTAAGGACAATTCTAGAGACAGTGAAAAATTTATCATGGGATACAGCTGACACCCATTATACAGTTAACACCATTCATGAATATGAAGAATCCTGGTTCTTTTGTGTAAGAGCTATGACTATGTGGATGAATTTAGATTTTTAAAATACTTATAATCAATCTTGCAATATTAACAATTAAAGAAGAGTAAAGAAAGAGTGCAAGGTTGAAGAAACACAAGGAAAAGCCAATATATTAAAAGAAAATATCTTATTCTGACTCAACTAGAATCACATTAAGGGCAAATTAGGGAAAATATTAATTAATTAATATATCCCACTTCTGCAAACACAATAGTTATGAATTTCATAGGGATTTGGAAAAGAAGGTAATGGTAGAAAAGACACAAGACTCTGGATCCACATAAAAAATTAATTTCTTTAAAAAAATTCCTACTTATTCTCATAAATTGCATCACTAGATATTAAAGGTAGCATTGCCATCTGAGCCTGAGCACTCTCTTAGACCACTTTGACCGAGACTTTGTCTGCACCTACCTGCCCCTTTGGCCTCCTATTGTACCAAAGGCATTCCTACTAGGCTTTATCTCATGCCTGAAGATGTCCCAGGGCATAGGACCACATCCCAGGGTTTGTCCTTGAGAAATGACCTCAGACAGTCTGTTTCCCTACAATTGCACAGTGATTGCTACATACATCTACTTGTATTAGCATCATAAGAATCATGAATTTCCTCTCTATGTTGATTTAAAATCAAAGGAAACCTATTGTAAATGGATTGCTTCAAATTTCAGAAGAGTTGAATTTCAATAAGATTCATAACAAGATATTTAAAAAATTTGTCTGAATGTCCAGTATTTCGGATTTAAGAACCAATGCAACTAACATACTTTCTGAGTCATGTCTTAAATGTTCAAAGGAAAAATTACAATATTTTCAATTTTACTATGTTTTTCAGAGGAGAGATATATTCTTACAACAGAAAAATCAGAAATGTGGGTTGTGTTTTACTTTATTTATTTATTTTATTTCTTATTTTTTCAGTATTATTATTATTATTATTATTATTATTATTAAAAATTTCCACCTCATCCTCTCCTCCCATTTTTCTCCCCCACCCACAATTCCCCCTCCCCCTCCCTTTCCAGTCCAAAGAGCAGTCAGGGTTCCCTGTCCTTTGGGTAAAAGACTGAATAGAAGAGGTCATGACAAAACTCCTTGAGTGTGAATGCATTTGCTAGAAAACAAACGCAAATTAACTCAGATGAAAACATCTTACTTGTAAGAATACATTCTTATAAAATATATTCGATATTTTCTTGGGATAGGTGCAGTAACTGCCTTTCAAAAATATCTTCAACCCAATGAATTCCTATGTATGTGAATGGTGATAGAAACATTTCAGTTATGCTTATGAGATGAAAAGGGATAAATAAAGAGATTGGGTTCAGTTTAATAACACGACATCATTAAAGGGAAGAAGCTTTCCTGACGATAAATGGTTAAAAGTGTCAACGAACTAACGTTGAGTCTGGAGGGACAGCACATGGAAATAGAAAGCCTGCTCATCAGTTGTGAGAACTGGCTAGAGGACCAAGTGATTCAGGTTATATATATATATATAATATTAATAATATATAATATTATAATGTTAATAATATATATTCTATATATAATATGGAATAACAGCATAAGTAGGAAGTTAAAAAAAGGATGGAATATAACGGGTGGTTAGAAATAATATCATAGGAGACATACAGTGAAAGAGGAAACAGGGAAAATTGAGTGGAACTATTTTGACTGTGAAGACAGAGGTAAGGAAAAGTTTAAGAGGAAGAGAGGGAAGTTTAGATAAATAGCAATAATGATGTTTGAAAAGGCCATAGAGAATTATATCATTATTTCTTAGGTCCTGTAGGCTTTCAGCAAGACTGGTTATCCAATGATTTCAGGGTCTTAGAGAAAGCACTCACCTTATTAATTAGAAATGCTAGGATAAAATAATGCTATGTCCCAAGATTGAAACAATAAGTATAATGATTATGTATGAATGATCTCAAGTAAGGATCAGAGGATTTGAAAGTTCTAGGTTCAAAATTGGAAGCTGATCTTCTTACAAAAGCAGAGAGGCACACAACATTATCAGAGAAAAAAATTTTTAAAATGAAGATGAGTTCTTATTCACATCTAATTTTCTGAAGTATGACTCCCACTACACAGAAATTGGTACTTTAGAAAAATAAAATAAACATTAATTCATAAAATAGATAATGCCTCAGATTTTCCATGATTTTGTGAGACAAGTGTATTTAGTCAAATTTCCTCTTTTAACCTCATAATAATTTCTTAAAAATAACGTAGTAGAGCATACTCCTACTGTGGAAATTACCAAATTCAGAACACAAATCACAAACAGTAATCATTTTCTTAGTTACATTTTCTTAAATTCTTTTGAGAGTCTGTGTAATAAATAACTAGCAATTATGTTAAGAATACTTCACAAAATTTAAAAAATTGATTTAAGAGCATAGAATTTTCAATAAAATTATATGATATAGAGCACACACTTATATACTGAGTATTGGTGGTATCTTTTTTGATTTACTTTCAAATGTCTAAATATGTTTCATAAAACCTTTTAATGTTCTTTAAAATATTATATATTCTTCTAAATTTATTCTTTTATGAGAACATAACACTTTTCAACAGCTGAATTTTCTCTTCTTTTCTTTTTCTTTCTCACCTTTTCAGTTATTGAGGCAACATTTGAATTGGACACTCTACCATCATAAAACAAAAGATACTGCGTGACTTGACCAGCCCATTATGTTTCTGCAGTTTGGATTTATAAAGTGTAAGATCAACATGTTATCAGATCAACTCCTGTACTTTATGTGATACTTTCTTTCTTTGTCGTCCCATGTCCTGTTCTTTTAAAATTCATATACAAAGGTTTAATGTCCTCTTTTCTTGTGATGACTCCAGTATTATTATATAGCAGCCCCTTCAAAATGATTATTTAATCTTAAATGCATTCTTAAAGCTGCTGCATTAATTTTAAGTATATTTTATATAGAAATATACCTAAGATTGTTACTTTAAAAAATAAATTTTCATACAAATCATTTTTCATGGTTTCAAATACATGCTGCCAGCAACTCTGCTTTGATGAAAACTTTGATATGGACATCAGAAAAATGGCTGGAGCATATGTGAAATAGGCCATATGGTGATATGCATACCAAGAGAACATAGTGTCCAGACACATAAACTTTGAGAAAGGACATAATTTAGTTTCCAGCAAAGAAGTTTTTATTTTATTCTATTTTAAATTATTAATTCTAAGCCAGTCAGTGGCTTATATTTTACAAGAAATCTCTTGAAAAAATTGTGACAGGTTATATAATTCTTTGTTTTCTATTTTTATTGTTTTTATTGAGCTATATATTTTTCTCCACTCCTCTCACTCCCCCTTTCCTCTTCTACCCATTCTTGTGACCGCCCCACTCTCAATTTACTCAGGAGTGTAATCCTATTTATTATTTATTCTGTGAAATTATCAATTATATGTAATATATATATATACATATACATACAGAGAACAATTTTTTGGTTTCATGAAATTTGTATGATTCATTAATTATTAGTTTTTACTTAACTTGCATTTCACCTTTGACCATTTTCAGTTCCTATAATATAATTAATATATATTGAAATCCAGAAGTCTTGGATTAAATGATTAGTCTGGTATATGCCATTTATGTGTATCTGAGCAATTTTCTTATCATTCCAAGATTGCTTTGATGCTTAACAAAAATCTAACTGTGAAGCAATGCCTTGCTATGGGGCAAAAGGGTGGAAGAACTGATGTGTAGTTATATCTTACAAAAATACATAATAACATTTAAAACTAAAGACTGTATGACATTCTACCTTAATGCTCAGTTTAAACAATTTGTTTGTTATTATAAAAGGTGATAGCATATCTTTACACATTCCATGACATGTATTGATCTCCAAGGTTCTCTTTCTCTGTCTTCCATTACCACAATGCATGTGGTGGAAAACAAACCAAAACAACAACAACAAAAATAATCATTGAGTTTCCCCAATCTACAAGTGTTCCCTAGTCTCAAGGAACTGAGAAGGATTTCAAGCTGAACTAAGGAAGTTCAGCTGTAGCAAAGGATTATCTTTCCTTTGGCATCTAGCCAGTATTCAACATTTGCTTTTATGTATTTATACATGAACTTTCTCTTTTCAAAGCCATACTAAAGGGAAAGACATGTATGAAATGGTACCTGTAGATATTTCAAACATTTTTCCTCTCTAATCCCACCTTTACACATACAAATTTTTGCATTTGCAAACAATAATTCTAACTAAAATGTAGTATGAATATTTTTCTAACTTCCAGATGCTTATTTTATATTTTTGAGACTACAAAAGAATGTAGGGTAGGACCAAACATTACTGGCAAAAAAAAGAAAAAAGTCAATGAAATGATTCTTAATAATATTCTGCTACACCGCTAGATTCAGATTCTTTCCTAGCTCAATTGTCTCAATCAGGCTTTATCTGGCAACTGATTGAAACAGATTCCGACCCACAGCAAACAATAGGCTGAGACTGGAAAATCCGGCAGGTGAGACGGAGGTAGGAATGTAGGAGCCAGTGGGGTTAAGGGCACCACAAGAACCAATAAAACTGGGCCAAAAAAGGATTTCAGAGACTCATAGGATGACTAGGGAACCTTCCTGTGACTGATCTAGCTCTCTGTATATGTGTTAGAGCTGTATAATTGCCAGTTTAAAGAAACAACATGAATATAACAACATTTTAAATTAGATATTTATTCATTTACAATCAAATTTAATTACTAAGGTTTATCTATTAATAGTCATTTTATTTATATCACTTTAGTTACCTAATTATATATTTTTAATTTGTAATTCATAAAAATATTTATTTTCCAATGTTAGTAAGTGATTATTGTGTTATATAAAGATATTAAAGTAATCAAATAATTCTACTATTCAACAAAAAAGGTTTTACTAATACTGAAGCTATCCAATTTAAGAATGCAGATTATGTTATACTTCAAAAGAAATTCTGAATAATATAGGCCATCTCCCTTATGAAGACATTAGTATAGTTATGTAGTCAAAATTCAAGTAATGAGAGCCTTGACCTGCATTTGGCAATTTTTCAAAGCTGTGAGTCAGACTATGAATATATTATGTGTCTTTATTATTATTACATTAATCTGCAATACATGCACATGTACCAAAGCTATGACTGGCTACACTGTATGGGTAGAACATCTGGTTGCCTGAGGCATCTATGTATTAGAGGAGTGAAGTGTTCTGAGACTGTTTATCACGTGAATGATTACCTGCTAAAAGGAGGAAATATTTTCATATAGCCCTAGGCAATGATTACCCTTAAGATGGCATTGGTCCTGTTTTTTCAGCAAGAAACACAAAAAACAGAATGTATAAATTAACATCTCAACTTGACAGTTGTGAGTAGCCTGTATATTAACTATTGATATTCCTAATAAATAAATAGCCCTGAGTACTATATTTTATATATACTCAAGCATTGGAAGATTAATCAATAATACTATGGGAGTTTCATTTTAAAATAAATGATTTCTAATATGCCTTTATACAGTGATAATCCTTAATAAATTGAATCACAGTGAAAGTTCATTGAAATTTTATTCCAGTAGGCTTTAAAATACTCATATCATTATGAACTTAAATATATATCTATAATGGCTACTACATAGGTAATATATATTTAAATTTATCTTTTATATGGAGTTAAGAACTAGAACACCTAGTATTCACAATAGAAATGTGTGGAATTCATTTTTACATTAATAATTTGTTGCAATGGTGAGTGAGAAATGATTAGTGTCAAACAATGCTTCAAATGGAATAAAATATTTGCCGGAAAATGTACTGATTACTTCTTGGAAACTTAAAGTCTTCTCTTGCACAAGAACAAAGTGATAGACAGAAATTAATCCTGGAGAATAGACTTCCATGAGAATAGCCCCAGGTCCACAATGTGAAATGATATAAGAATGACATGTTCAAGGCATTACTGGGTCTATATGTACTTAGAGTTGAAAAAATACAATATAATTTAAACAAATTCTCATAAGTTATGTAATCACAAAAAGGTTGACAAATTCAATTAGAAAAATATAATATGGTCCTTAAAATTTGAATTCACTTTTCAATTTTATATCAGTATAAAATTACATTAAATGCCAATATGATTAAAACTACACAAGTAAAAGAGATTATTATTGAAAATAAGATTTTTGCCACCTCTGAGAAGAAAGAAGATAGGTGTATCTAGAAGATACTCATACCGTTGATAACAATGAACCAGTTCTTTTACTCTGTATGAATTCATATTTTATTGAAAATAAGGTAAAGTTTATCTATTAATTATAATTAATGAATATCAAGTGACAATAACTCAGAAAATATTTCATACAAATAGAATCAAGTAGAAAAATACTCAAGAAAGTATCTTTTAAATTCCTACAATGACTCATGCTGCACTGAGTCTACTTTATTTCAGATGAGTGCCATAATGGTGTTGATAGATGATCAATTCTATCAATCATTGTAGTGGTGATCACTAGTGGATTTTATTGTCTTAGATTTAGTAACATCATGTTAAAAAAGAATACTTTGGTCCAGATTGAATTCTTGACATGCAATCAAAGTTACAAGAACACAGAAGAGTAAAGAATGAATTGTCACTAAGAACAATTGCTACAGAGTGATCCATAGGATCAGGTCAAGGATTTGTGAAATGTTTACACAGGATGAAATGTCAGAGCTCTAAAAGTAAAAAAGAAACTTTTCTCCTAGCCAAAATGTCATTTATGTGTGTGTGAAAAAAAAAATCCAAATTGTGAAATTATGTTTGCAGTATCAGTTAAACAGCACTCTTTTTTATTTTTATTTATTTATTCATTAAAATTACCACCTTGTCTCATCCTCCCATTTCCCTCCCACCCCCAACTCCCTCTCGCTCTCCAGTCATAAGAGCAGTCGGGGTTTCCTGCTTTTGAGAACTCCAAGGTCCTCCCCCCTCCATCCAGGTCTAGGAAAGTTATCATCTAAACAGACAAGTCTCCCACAAGGCCAGTCCATGCAGCAGAATCAAAACTCAGTGCCACTGTCCTTGGCTTCTCAGTCAGACCTCATTGTCAGCCACATTCAGAGAGTCCAGTTTGAT
>LOEQ01010318.1:0-14886 GCA_001685075.1 Bramus lutescens | reverse complement strand
TTGGACACCTGGGATCCCCTCTAGAGTCAAGACTCTAGCCAACCCTAAAATGGCACTTCTTCCCTGCTCCCATATCCACCCTTCCTTCATCTCATTTATTCCATTCCCCCAAGCTCTCCCCAATCCTCCCCTTCTCCCTTCTCTCTCCCCATCTCCCGTTCCTCCCAATCCACCCCTACCCCCCTGCTCCCAACTTTTGCGCCAGGATCTTGTCAACTTCCCATATTCAGGAGGATAAATATGTTTTTCTTTGGGTTAACCTTCTTATTTAGCTTCTCTAGGATCACGAACTATAGGCTCAATGTCTTTGTTTATGGATAGAGTCTGCTTATGAGTGAGTACATACCATATTCCTCTTTCTGGGTCTGATTTACCTCACTCAGTAAGGTGTTTTCTATTTCCATCCTTTTGCATGCAATGTTCAAGATATCATTGTTTTTTACCCCCTGAGTAGAACTCTAAAGTATATATGTGCCACACCTTCTTTATCCATTCTTCTATTGAGGGTCACCTAGCTTGTTTCCAGGTTCTGGCTATTACAAATAATGCTGCTATAAACATAGTTGAACAAATGTTTTTGTAGTATGAATGAGCATCTCTTGGGTATATTCCCAAGAGTGGAATTCCTGGATTCTGAGGTAGGTTGACTCCCAGTTTCCTGGCAATCAAGGCAAATGTGTGAAATAATATGGCATAATAATTATAAATGATTTAGAATACATTCTCTGTATGTGAGACAAAAACAGGTAAGAGCTAATTAATTAAATGGCTAATTATCAACTTATAAAGAAATGGCATGTAATAAAACTGTACATCATAAAAATAAATACTCAAAACTTTGACAAAATGTTAGGTAATTTCACTACATAACAAAAATCTGAAAGTTCATAAAAACAATCACTGTCCTGAAGTTATTGCCTATGATTTCTGTTATAGATATTTAATAGTTTTTACTAGAATATTGTAAGTATTTGATAAGTAGACCTCTTATTTTCAATCCCCAGAGGAATGTCCCGGATAACATGCAGATTTATGGTTAATACTTGAACTATTTTGTTATGTTATTTTATATTTATTTATTATATTGATTCATTATTATGAGTCTTAGAGTCAACCTTTAAAAGTATGATCCAATTGGTTCTATAGTGATTTTATCAAATTCAAGATTAAGGATATAGTATTCTGAGATTCCTGTCAATTCACATACTTCACATAAATAATTTGACCATTGGCTACAAATATGAGTTTCCCTGTGTGGTTACTTAGATTCAGTAATTCATAAGAAGTAAAGAATAAGATATTGTTTATGAATTGGAAGATTTTCAATGTGACACATTCATTGTCCTAATAAAGGTATCAACTTTCCACAACACTATTGTGTGCCAAATATTGTTAAACAAGGAAGTCCATATTAACTTCACTATCCACATTTTACAGTGCCAAACCTGTATAAAAATGATTGATCAAATTAATCATTCACATCATAGAACTCCTAGATAATAAGGGTTGTAACCAATACAAGTTTGAAGTCCTCTTTTATTATGAATGTTTTTAGGTTTTTCTATCCTAAATCATTTGTTAGGGGAGAGCCCTAAATTTCATGTATTTAGCATTAATTATTAAGTCCCAATTCTAGGGTCCCATAAGGAACAATAAAGATATTCCTATTTCTTTTATGATTCCAAATGTTACAAAAGACCTTCCATATCCTACCACCAAGTGTCACCCGGGTTATTCATTACATGGTTTGCATACAAGTTTTATTAAGTATAACTTCACTGTAAGGATGGTATTATAAAGTTAGATATGGACCCTCCGAGAACCAACTTCACATTAGTAGTATTGGTAGATTTTAATTGACACAGTGATTTACTAGCTATGGAGAAAATTCAGTGAATTAAAAGCAGCTTGGGTTTGCACAAATGTGACTGATAATAGAGAACAGAAAAAAAAAATAAAGAATAATGAAAAACTGAAAGACCGGAACAACTATGATTAAGAATATACAGGAATTTTCCCCATTGTTTACCTCCTTCAAAGGCCTAATTAAGTCATCGAACAGAAATATATTTTGACAAAGCTGCCTATGTTGATTCCTTGAAAGTGTTTTTGGCATAGAGCATTATTAAACACATTTAAATACTTCATCAAGTGAAGGTCATTGAATTGCTCCAAATTTAGTATTTTCTTCGTAACTCACCTCAGATACCCCACTACAGTAGAAACAGATTAAAAGTCCTTTAGCAGATGGTACAGCATGAGCAGATGTGATAGAAAAAGACAAACTTGGGGATGAATGAGTTCTCAGTCACTATATCTACATTGAATGTGCCAAAGACTCATTGTTGACTGATATGCTTTCCTTCACAGAGTTGCAGAAGTAATTGTTTCTCAATCTCAAATAGAAGAAAAATTTCCATCAGGAGCATCAGTGATTTTAAAAATATAATAAATGAAGGAAGAGCTGGTATAAAACAAGACATCCTGAGAATGTCAAAATATTTCTTCATAGGTTATTACTAATTATTACTAAATATTTTGCTAATTATTAATTATTACTATTCTCAAATCAAAAACACTACTAAATCATAGAGATTCACAGCTTCCTTTTAATCAAATGATCTTTCCTTTAAAAAATGCAGTTAGGATATTCTCTATGAGCATTTTTATTGAAATGAAACTTGAAACAAAAACTGTAAACTATGTGTTCAAAAACTGATTTAAGGATTGATATAAATTCAGGAAAACTTGTAAATAATAATGTTCTTTACAGAAATTTTCAAGATTGTTAAAGGTCAGAGCTTGAAAATATAAAACATGAAAATGTTCTAAATATAAAATTTTGAAGACAATAAAAATTATAAATATACAAAATTTATTATAAAGTTATAACCCTTGTCTAGATTATTAATAAGGGAAAAGTGAAACTGAAGTGAATGGTTGTGGAATTATAACTTTATTTATTATTAATATTAATCTATTATTTATGTTCCAAAAGTATTGAAAATGCTTACAGGTATAAAATCACAATGTTTATATGGAGAATAATAATAGTTTTCATACAGAGTAGATGTGAATAAATGAGTGAAACTATAGTATATTTTTACACAATTCAGAAAAACTTAGAGAGAAATGATTTAGTAAAACCTTAGGTTTGTAAATATATATACTAATATTTATTTAGATAGCTCATTACACGTGCTTTGATTTTTGTACAAATAAAACATTCCTCATGAAAATATTCTGAACCACTTAGCCTTCTCCTGGGTCTTTAACAACCATTATATTATTTTATTTATAATTATTTTAAATTCATCACATTGTTCTAATGTGATTGATGTAGATGCAAAGATACTGTCTCTGTTTATTCAACTGTTCCAGTATATGAATTGTGGGAGCTATTCATATTTCAATCACAGCAGATTCTTTAAGTTGTAGCATGCATCAGGTTTGTGCTAAGATTGCTGAGCAGATTAAATACTGATTTGCCTACACAGAGATGACCCCTCTCAATAGTTATGCAATCAGTTACTTATGTGTGCCTATTAATTTTCAGTTGTGTTACTCTCCATACTCTTTCAGTGCCTACATATACCCAACTGTCCCAGTACTGACAGAGCTGAGCTCTTTTAAATTTTCTACCATGGTCATTTAAGTTTACCACCATGACCACCATGACCACATCACTCTATTATTATTATTATTATTATTATTTTATGCAATGTGCATGGACAGACAGAGCTGGACTTGGACACTGACTCATTTCTCCTTGATCTCCTGACTACTAAAATTACCTCCTGACTACTAAAATTACAGATATATCTTTACTCAATCAAGATTTTGTAATTGCTGTATGCAATTATTGCTAAATAGAAAAGAAGGTATCTCTTTACGTACTTGACCCCAACACAAATATTTAGTAAATATCTTAATTTTTATGAAAATTTCAGGTAATTGAATACTATGTAAGTCACCTCTTAAGAATAAATATCTGTAAAATTGCTCTTAAATCAATTCATTTTCTTTTTTATTTATGTATTTTAGTTTGTCTTTTCATTAAGATATTTACATTTTCTTTCAGCTTAGCTTCTTTGTACGTATAATTTTTTCATCTGAAAACACCTGGCTCTCCATTTCTCTTTGTTAAACAAAACTTCAAACCATGAAAGAAACTGCTGAAATGCAAATGGACAAAATGCTCCATGGAGGTGTTTTTATTTATCCCTCTTGATGAATTGAGTGCCTAAGGAAGGGTGACATGCCGCATTGTCTCCTGGTATGTTATATAATGTGTGACATTACTTGTAATTTGAAAGAAATTGCCCAGCTATTATGAAGTAAATCCTTTTGAAATTATGGTAATTATTAAGTCTAGGAGCTTTCACTCACAACCATTTCATTGTTTGGGTCATATTTACTACAGTCTACTTAAATAATAGTTGTCACATATTTATCTGTTTGGCCATTATTGCCATCAAAAGATAATAGTGACTCTTGACAATGTCTGCATCAGATTTGCTCTCTAATTTTTCTATAATTTAATATATTTCTTTGGAGCATTGTGCTTAAGAAAGTTACATACAATGAATATGCAAGGATATATTTAACATATTAGATTTTTTTCTATTGAAGTTATGAGCTAATATTTTCCAAACAATAATAAAACACACAAATCAAGATCAATCTATACTGTTAGCTATTCAAAATTAATGGTAAGGCTTCCGTATCATAAATTTTATTGTATATAATTCTCTTTTTTCTTTCTAATTCATCTGAATGTATTTAAGAGATGTTTTGCTCTTGTCATTGCAAAGAGTTGCCTTTCTGACATCATAAACTCTCAGGATTCGGATGTGGCTCAGGTTTAAATTGAGTATCCTACTCATTGTCTGCATCCTGCTTCAAAAGTTTCACAATCACTGCTTCATAAAGTGCTAAAACTGACATGTGTAATCTTAATTGATTTCCCTTCTCCCTCTATTTTCACATTTCATTTAGGAGGCCTGAGATATTTTTATAAACAAAATAGATAGCTCTTGATTAGCTGATTTAATGAATAGAGCCATATTTTTAGGTAACGATTGATGAAATCATTTCATTTTATGATGAATTTTGTTTGTCTGTGTGCCACAGTGTGCATATGTGCACATGTACATGTGTATGAAAGTCAGAAGACTGCATTAGACTCCATTCTGTATCATCCTTTGGTTTTCCCTGTTAAACAGAGTCATGAGCCTTAAGCCTATGCGTGATCTACAATCCAGTAGTCCAGAGACCTTCCTATCTTCACTCTCCTCAAGGCTGTGGTTATAAGCATTTGTAGGAATAGCTGGATAGTAATGTTGGTACCGGCATCTGAATTCCTTTATCCTTATAGAGAAAATGCTTCTTACAACTTAATTATCTCTTTACCCCCAAACTGATAACATTTCTAAAGAACAATATTTTACTATGTATGTGAAAATGACGTAAATTTTCTAATATTTAAACAGGTCTATGGCACTTGAAAAAGGAGTGTTTGTTTTATTTTTTCACCACAAGAATAATACTCTTATGCAAATTGCCTTTTGAGAAAATAAAACACACACGTGCACACACAAATATATAAACATCCATAAATATTCTTCCTGTTTGTTGTTTGAGTATTTGAATGTGATGTTTACATCATAAAAATCTACGGAATGAGATGCATTAGAAAATACAGATAAGAATATCTTTCCTATTAAAACACAGTGAGAAGCATGCAGAATTTGATATCAGAATAATCAATCTTTGAATGTGTCTTGATATTACCATTTCTGTCTTTATGATTAAATTATTTTGTAGTTGACTGTTTTCTGATCTCAAAACTGGAGGAATAACTTATCGTAGTTTAGTTGAAATGTTCTTCATGATTGCAAAAATCTTAATACTCATAAATATTTAAACATATATTAAAAATCACAGGTCATATTATATGTGTATCTGAAACATACTAAGAAGAAACAGCTGAAGCACTGAAAGTCTGATAGCTAGCCTTTAGAGTAAAAAATGCATTTTTTTAGCTTTACAAATTTAAGAACTCTAAGGATATTATGAATATATGTGATATAATGAAGAGAGCAGTTTTTCTAAAATATGAGGTGAAATCAATGTATTGCAAAGTGTTTTAAAATTCAGAATCATCTTCTCCATGTCAGGAAGTGGAATTTTTCTCAATCCTGAAACTATAGATATATGAGTGTGAGGCAAACCCTGTATATTACTCAGTTTGCTTCTCTTCAAAAAAAATCAATCAGGTTGACTGAAAAATGCAATTTTCAATTCATGCAATTTTCTCAGATAATCAGTATGTACTATACAGTGTTAATGCACATGGGTTATTCACTAATAAGCTTCAGTGAAAACAAAGAAAATATGAAAAGTGGCTTGATGCTAAGTGAATGGACTGATTTTATTTTAATATTGTTTTATGTGTCTTTTCCTCTCTGTTTCTTTCTTATCCTCATGACCATTCTCCCTACAAAGTGTTTTAGAAATCGTACTGCATTTGAGAAACAGTGAGTGTGTGCCAGGAAGGTTATTCACTAGAACAGAAGATGAGAGTTTTTCTTTTAAGCAAAACAGTTCACAGTGGGTAGTACTAGGCATGAAACCAATTACTTGCCCACTTGTCCATATACCTTTTGTTACATGAATATTTTCACAGTATGATTATCTTCAAGGCTCACAAAGACACTTCCAGCATATAATCAAACATTTGTTGTCTTTTTTATAAGTACTTTTAATATAGGTACAGCAATCTTGATCACAGGGCAGGAATCACTGCATTATAAAACAATAAGCACATATCTACACCAAATATTTCTGTTTTATGTATAATAGACTTTAGGATAATTTAGAGAGTACATATTTAGAGTATTCTGTGTTTTCTTTTTAGTCATGTCTGCTTTAAACCGAGAAGGAAGAAAGGGTTCTGCATTGCAAGCCAGCCATCAACATTTTTATTTAGACTATTCAATTAATAATCATGTATGAAAATGGATGCCAAAATAACAGTGACTCAATATCTGCTTCTTAAATTGGGGGAAAGTTGCATCTTCATCTGGTTTCTACTTGTATCTCTTTCAAGTTTCTTTAAAACTAACCCAGAAAATCAATTTTAATTATTGAATAACTACTTTAAAGTACCTTTTTGTTATCTTCTTCACAATTTTCTTTCCCTCCCTTCTTTTTTTCCCTCCTACCTTCTCCTTCTCCTGTCTTCTAGACACACGCAACACACACACACACACACACACACATACAGAGAGAGAGAGAAAGAGAGAGAGAAGAAAGAGAGAGAGAAAGAATCTAAAAGAGTCTAAAATCATGAAATCTTGCTTAGTTATAATGAATGACTAAGCAATAAAAGTAGGGCTTTATACCATTTAATTCCAACAACTCATCAAATGACTTTGATTAGATTCAATTATTTGTTTCTTATTTATTATATCCTATTTCTGTCTGGTAATTTGTCACAATAGACTGAACCCTAGCTTTACAAATAATAGTGATGGGGCAAGAGAGATGGCACAATAGTTAAGAACATTTGATGCTTTTGTAGAAAACCTGAGTTAAGTTCCCAGCACCCATGTCCCTTAGCTCCTTACCATCTATATGTCCAATTCTAGGCGATGTAAAAACTCTGAGAATGACAACCATGATGGTAAATTGTGTTCATAGTACAACAAATATAGTAAAATGTTTCAAGTAACTGGAATATTATTCCAATGTCTTATACAGCCTCTTTAAATTCATTCCATTTAACAAATAATTTAGATATAATTCACTTTTCCTGAGTTTTATCTCCCTAAAATATCCAAGTAATCATTGCTCCAAAAGAGAATGAGTAAATTGTCCTAAAGAACTCTGTGTTTTCTTTAAAGCTAATAGAGTTATTTGAATCTAATTCAATAATTTTGTCACAATGAAATTCTTCCCTTTTTTCAGTTTATTAATAAAACTGACTCATCTTTTTTGCACAGTTCAGTATTCTTGTCAAATAGACTGTTATTAATAACTTTTGTTAGGAAATTGGTTTTAGACCTTGTCCCTTATATATTCTCAAAGATTGAATAAATTATCAATTTGAAATAGTTCAAAATCTTCATTAATTGTTTCTGATTCTTTTTAAATCATCTTTAAATATTCATTATGTCTATTTTACTAAGGAGTTATTTCTCTACTCTATTTAGATATCTTTATATAGCTATAGTTATTTGCCATAAAATATGTTTCCATGGTATTTTTTACTTCAGTCCATCTCCAAAACATCTCCATATTATTAAACAGAGAATCAATTTACAATAAAAAGAAAACCTGCTTTTTCCAGTCCTTTATCAATCACCATTTGACCTTATTCTCTCACAATCTGTTACACTTTGTACCTAGTATATTTAAAGTAAGGCAATATTCATGCCAATCCCCACTATATTGTATTATTTTGTGTAATGTTTTCAGTATTGTTATACTGTGTATTAAATTCTTTCTTTATGAGGCTGAGTTAGTGTAAAAATAATTTTATTTTTTTCATTATAGTCTTTGAATCTTATAACTTATCAAATATGAATGCAAAAACTTGCAAAACATGTTGCACATCTTTCTTTACCCCTTGTTTGCTCAGAAATGTACAATTCTGAAATATTTACACTTGTAAACTCTGTATACGAGTAGTATGAGTATGTATTTAGAGATTGATTCCCATGCTTTGGGATAATGAACAATGTTATATATAATCAACAAAAGTGTGTAAAAATAAATGCCTGCTTCTTCCTTTTTTTTATACCCATGAATTTAACATCTCATACCTTTTCAGGAAGGTTTAGTATTCACCTTCATTTGTTAGCACATTCAGAAATGGTTACATTGGAATGGGTCGTGTCTTTTGTATAAATCTTGAACCAAGCTCTGACACAGAGAAGAAAAAAAAAATGGGTTTAAACTGATTTGTAAAGTTAGACTTAATAACTTGCTCACAAAGTCCCATTAAGGAACAGTTTATGTTTTCTGCTCAGTTTTTGTCTTTTATATTTTATTTGCCCATCATCATGCTGCTCAGATGTTGGCAGAGTGTAGACATACAAAGCAGTTCTGCTGCGGTCTGGTTGGAAAGAATTAACATGTATCTCTGACATTTTCCTTCTGATATTGTCAGTACAAGATTTGCCTAGTTACTTAGGATGGTTTTGAAATCCAAAATCAATCACTGTTCACAATGTTACTAGTTTATTATAACTCAGTCAAGAATGGAAGCGACAACTTGCATAATGGTCCAACATGGGCATTATGACAGGAACCGCTTACTAAGTAACCTTGATATCATGCAGACTGTTCCGCAGCTTATTTCAGGAATGAGTAGCAGTCCTTTGACCAACTTATATTCCTTTATTCTAATCATACAAGGCTACTGACCCTTTTCTGGTATAACTTTATTGAGAGATCAAACAGAAGAATATGTATACATCATTTTCAGTGTATATTTTCTTTCATTCCACAGAAAAGATATATGCTAGTATTTTCTTTCTATTTATCTAATTTCCTACTTATTGATTTTTTCTCACATCTCCTGGTTTGAAGTAAGGTAGGATAACCATTTCAGAAATTTATGCACTTATCCTTAGTGAAATTTTACATAGGCACAATCATTATTAAAAGAATATTCAAATAAACAGAAAATTAAGCATGCAACACGTAAATAAATTACTTAGAAGCTAGTTTTTACTATGGGACACTTGCTTAGATAAAACTAATAATATCTAAACAAGTTAAAATATAACCTTGAAATTATAAATGCAAAGAGTATTCAAATACATTTTATGGGTTAGAATGATTTGTAGGAAAAATAAATGATAAGAATCAAAATATCAATATTTTTATCAATCAACATAATGCTTAGAGTCATCTATGTATTGATCTGATTATTAAAATTCAAAGCTCTCAGTGAAAAGAAATGAAAGGTCTTGCATTAAATTGGAAAAGTAACTCACTACTTTACTTATTTAGGTATTGGTAAATAATAAAATCAATCCCCTGAAAATAAAATCATCCAAAACAAGTAAAGCTGCACTGCAAATTGTCATTCTATTCTCAACTAATGGGTGATGGTCAAATAATAGATGAATTAATACACATTTCTTTAAGGTTCTTATTAACATGTAAACCAACAAAGACAGTATTCTATGAAAAAGTTCCAGAAAAAAATAAAGTATCACTTTCATACTTAGCAAAGATCCTGTTTTATGTTGAGCCTCCAAAAGCAAGAGCCATATATATAGGAGAAAAGGTATGTCAGACAGATATCTAGAAATCACCAATTATTTTTCGAGTCAGATAATACCATCTTTTATTAGACAGGAGTTTTATTTAATGGTCCTGAGGTCTACACAAAAGTAGACTTATTAAATGGAATGATTTTTTTTTTCATTTCTGTCTTGATTCTGATCAAAACATCATATGGAGAATTTAGAACAGGGTCTTTCTGAGAAATATATTTTCATTCATTTACCAAAATTTATTTTATATGTGTTGTACAATTAACTTATAGGCAAATATAATGTTTGTGTTCCCTACATGAGCTGAAAGAAAATAAAAGCTACAAGTATGTGAACATCATGGAGTAGCAAAACATATGATTAAAACCTTCATCACAGATATTTAAAGAAAATTAAATATTTATTATATTAATGACATATATTGATTTTGACTTTGTTGAAAGTTTATTCCACAACAGTTTCTGAAGATTTATTAATTTAATGACATATATCGATTGTGACATTGTTGAAAGTTTTTTCCACACATATAATTTTGAAATATGCAACATATAATTTAAGTCTATAGAATTAGAGATTATTATTTGTCAAGAGTTTTCTTAAAACGGTTCTTTTTAAAATCAAATTTTGTCTCAATGAAAACAATGATTTTCATTTTTGCAAACTGTATTTTGGAGCCTGTTCTGAAAGTTGCCATCTAGGCCAGGCTGTCCTTGAACTCACAGAGATCTGCCTATCTCTGCCTTCCCAGTGCTGAGATAAAGACATGTGCAACCACTGCCCAGATTATTACAAACTTTTTAAAAGTTTATCCATTTAACATTTATTTTAGATTCACACGGATGTGATGGAAATAATCATGCTTTTCCTTTATTTTGAAATATTATTTCTTTATTTATTATTTTGTTGAGACAGGTTTTCTCTGTTTAACAGTTCTAGCTGTCCTGAAACTAGCTCTGGCAGATGAGGCTGGCCTCAAACTCATAGAGCCCCATCTGCTTTTGCATCTTGAGCACTGGGATTAAAGGTATGCACTACCATCTGGCTATTATTTTGAAATATATAAAATAAGAAAATGCTGCAATTTTCAATCTCTACTGTGGGACACTTTAACTGGGCATCAGTATAGTGACTAAATGTACTTTATTTGTCACTAAAATACATAATACTGGTATATATGAATTAATTAATTATTGAAAAGCATGATACAGAGCTCACAAATCAAACCTCTTATCAAATAACATTATCTAATGTTAAAGATTTACACATACTGAGAGGAAGTTCAGCTTTGTGAACCTGAACTTCGTAAATTTAAAGAAAATAAACATCCCTGGAGCTGATAATTTGTTTATTTTAGAAACGATCCTGTGAAGTATAATTTATATTGCCAAACAATGTCTGCACTAAATTTATGAAAGATCTCTCATTAAAATTTGTAAATAAGAGTGGTCTTTTCTAAAACATTGATTTTTAAATAGTATGACTCTCAGGTAACATATTCATAAAACAAGGAAGTAAATTCCAAATAGAGATTCTTCAGAAGTTGAGCTCTTTCTCTTTGTTCTTAGGCCATTTCTATTAAACTTCACAGTCTGTGATTTTCTAGCCAGAAGCCAACAACATTGGCAATGTGAATCAACTTAAAAATCCAGCAGTCATAAAAAAAAAATTCTAAATGACAGGTCCATCGTGATGAGAAGATCAAGACAGAGCTTTGTTTCAGCCTCTGGGAAGAAGAGAAAAGCAAGTTCTAGAGGCTAGAAGAGAGATAGAGTAAGACATTTGTCCTGGATTCTTTCACTTTCCTTAGGAAGGAATGACTATTCCAAGCCACCCCTTTTCTGATATGATTTTATGGCAGACGTATAAATAGAGTCTATCTAGAAAAGGCCTGTGTAAAGTGACAGAAATTGGACTTATGTTACACTTAGGGCACTCTCATTGCTCACTTAGGGCACTTAAGTGAAAAACTGACAGGTGAGGACACGTCTTTGTTAGGATATAAAAGCCAAGGAAAGGAAAAAAAAAGGCAGTCAGTATTTGCCTTACTTCAAGCTAAGAAATTTTGAACATGAAACCAAAGTTCTCACAAAGAGGATTCTTAACTGTTCTCAGGAACTGTAATAAAAGAAATAAAGAAATAGCATGAACTAACTACCTGAATGAAAAAAAAATCTAAAAAAAAAAGTTTAGGGAGAGTAAAGTCTATGCATATTTAACCGTCTCCCAAATGTCAGTATAGAGAGTGGTCTAAAATTTTAATGATATCAGGGAATTTAGCACACTGTTTTTTAGGCATTGATAGTCACTAAAAACATTAAGTAGGCTAACTCTCCCCTTAGGTTAGGATTACAAAAAAAAGACAACCAGAGAGGATATATATTTTTTAACAAAGAAGTTCAAGATGTTTTATATATAAGCAATGTTTTGAGAATGTGAAAACAGATATAGTTATGTCTATGGGGAGAGGAGAAAAGATAGAATATATATATGCAACATAGTTTATAATATGCAACATATTTTATCTAGCTATATTTGCTTCAGATATTTTCCCTATCTTCTGCATTAAATGAAAAGTATGCCTTGTTAACATAATAAACAATAACTTAGTTTTCTATTAGAAGTTCAAGCAGTAAAATATTATTCTTGAACTTTATATTGTATTAAAGTTCTCAATTTCTACAGATAATGAACAACTTTATTCTGTTTGAAGTTAAGTTGTTGATGCTGTTATTTTGTATTTAGACTTATTTTTGCTGTGAAGCCAGAGCTACCTTGAGAATCATTGTGTAGCATGTGCAGGTTTTTCGCCCAAATCGGTGAAGTCCCGGCAAAAGCCAACAAGGAGACCAAGTCCTGTATGTAAGGGCAAAAGGCCTTTATTTTAAGCAAATTTGCAAACTCGATCTCTCCACATGTCCAATGTATTGGAATAAAGGGAGAGCCCCAAGATGAATCACAATAGGGTTTTATAGTAGTAAATTTAGGGGTGAGGGGGTCTCTGAGGTGTTAGAACCCCTCATTGGCTGATATTTGTCTAGGGATGTCCTGGTGAGTGTCTTTTTACAGATGGTCCTATCTACAAGGGTTGGAATGATAGGCATTTTCTTTGAATGGTCTGTTTTTGGGTGGAGGTCAGCTAATCTCAGCTTGTGCTACTTTCTGCAACCAGATATTGCTTCAGGGTAAATTACTGAGACCCAGGCCTCTTGTTAAATTTATCAATGGCCAAGTCCTACTCTGGCAGGTGACAGTGGTTGGAAGTAAAGAGCTTCCTTTGGGTGACCTGCCCATACTTAGATTATTATGATTGGCTCCCACAAAGGCTTAGATCAAAGAACAATCTTCCCATTTCTGCCTCCCAGCTGCCCAGAAGCAGGGGTGAACATTCATTCATTCATTCATTTATTTATTCATTCATTCATTCATTCATTCATTCATTCATGTATTTTATAATATTATTATAAGAAATTGTAGTTCCCTATGCAGAATAAATGAGCTTGAAAACAACCAGACAATCACTATATTGAAAACAAAATTTGTCTGATTATTAAGATGGTTCATTTTATCAGCTTGAATATTCCTGAGTGTGTCTCTGTAGACGTCATTGGAGAAGACCAGAGCAATCAATATCTTTCACAGACCAGAATCTGTCTTGAGGGAAAACAGTACTCTACTTTATCTTCCTTTCCTTTTTCCTAATGGGTCTATTTGTCCTATTGCAGATTGCAAGGCTGCTGCTTTATTAGCATTGAAAAAAGAAAGGTCATGAGGAATTCTCCATGAATTCTTTGCTAGATTGTAGCTGCTAAGGGATCCAGGCCTATTGAGTTCCCAAAGGCAATTGCTAGATGATTGAGTAACCTCTGTGCAAGAACTTCAAGTGAATCACAACTTTTTTTTTGCCTTCTTTGCTTCCTGAATTCTTTTTGTTATTGATTTTTATTCAGTTCTACATTTTATCTGCTCCCCTCCCTGCTTCTTCCCTTCCCCCTTCAACCCTCCCCCAAGGTCCCCATGCTCCCAATTTACTCAGGAGATCTTGTCTTTTTCCACTTCTCATGTAGATGAGATCTCTGTAAGGCTCTCTAGGTGTCCTCATTGTTGTCTAAGTTATCTGGGATTGTGGTTTGTAGGCTGGTTTTCTTTGCTTTATACTCAGAAACCACCTATGAGTGAGTACATGTGATAACTGTCTTTCTGTTTCTGGGTTACCTCACTCAAAACGATGTTTTCTAGCTCCATCCATTTTTCTGCAAAATTCAATATTTTGTAATTTTTTTCTGCTGTGTTGTACTCCATTTTGTAAATACACCACATTTTCCTTATCCATTCTTGGTCAAGGGAAATTTAAGTTGTTTCCAGGTTCTGACTATGACAAACAATAAAGCTTTGAACACGATTGAGCATCCTTTGGATATATACCCAAAAGTGGCATTACTGGGTCTTGAGGAAGGCTGTTCCCTAATTTTCTGAGAAATTGCCCCACTAACATCAAAAGTGGTTGTACCAGCTTGCATTCCCACCAATGCAGAAGTGTTCCCTTTTCCCCACAACCTCTCCAGCATAAGTTGTCATCAGTGTTTTTGATCTTGGC
>LOEQ01010317.1:27972-39882 GCA_001685075.1 Bramus lutescens | reverse complement strand
TCTTCTTCTTCTTCTTCTTCTTCTTCTTCTTCTTCTTCTTCTTCTTCTTCTTCTTCTGGTCTTGGGTTTCTTATTGGCTAACTCTAATTATTAAATTAACCCATTTCTATTCATCTGTGTATTGATACGAGGCTGTGGCTTTCTAGTGCAGCACGCTACTTCTCCAGTGGCTACATAGCATCTCTTCACTCTGTTTCTCTTCTCTCTCTCTCTCTCTTTGTTCAAATTTCCCAGTTACCTATATTCTGCCTGTCCTTTGGTCCATCTACCAATAAAAGCAATATATATACAAAAAGATATACCACATCACAATATAGTACAATATAATATAGTATATTTTTGTAGTCTGAGAGATAAAAAAGGAATGGATCTGGATGGGAGATGAGGGGCCGGAAAACTACAAAGAATAGAGGGAGGGAAAACCTTAATTAGAATTAAGATGTGAGGAAAAACGCTACTTTCAATAAAAGAAAAATAATTTACAAGGAACATTAAGAAATCTGAAGAGAATACTCAAAAAAGTATCTGGCTTAATATAAAGCAAGAATTATGTTATTTTCCTTCTACTTCTCCAAAGCATGTATATTTTTCTCCTATTAAATATAATGACTAAACTGAGAAGGGTAAATGAGTAGAAGATAATAAAATGGCTCTTGTAACTGCTATTATTCATCTTCATTTGTTAAACTTTAATTGTGTATTTTTATTGTTTGCTTTCTATTTGGTAAATTTCAATTATTTATTTATTTACTTGTATATTTTTAGGAAGAAGGTCCATCATGGCAAGAAGACACAGTTGTAGGCACAGGAAGCAGAGAGCTCACATCCTCAACTGCAGGCACAGAGCAGGGACAACTAACTAGAAGAAGGGCAAGGCTATGAAACCCCAAAGCCTGCTCAAGGTCACATGCTTCCTCCAGCCAGGCCATATTCCTACACCTTCCCAAATAACACCATTGACTGGACACCAGCATTTAAATACCTCAGCCTCTAGGGACATTTCTCATTCAAGCCACCACAGTGTCTATGGACAGATAAATGGATAATAAGATGTAACATGTATGGAATTTTATTCATTCATATAAAGCAATGAAATTCTGTCATTTGTTACAATGGTGAATTAATTAAAAGTCATTATTATTAAGCAAAATAACTCAGTTGAAATAGGCAACTATTGCATTATGTCCTTCATGTGGAATTTAATTTTATTTATTAACATAAAAAATAGATTCCTTTCTCATACAATGTATCCTTATATTTTCTCACACTACTACTCTTCTTCCCTATCTCATTTCCCTTTTTGTCTTTCCTTTTATCCTAAGAACAGGCTTCTAAGAGATAGCAACAAACATGACAAAATAAAATATAATAATAGGAAGCAAAGGCTCTTAAATGGAAGTTGGGCACTACAGTCCAACAGGAGGAAAAAAGTTATTATAGCAGTCAAAAGAGTCAAGGATCTACTCATTCTCATAGTTAGGATTCTCCTAAAAATATTAAGCTAACAGCTATAACATATATGCAGATGACCTGGGACAGACCCATGTAGGCCCTGTGGTTGCTGCTTCAGTTGCTGTGAGCTCATATGCACTTTGCTTAGCTGACTTAGAGGGCCTTGGTCTCCTGGTGTTCTCAATTCCCTCTGACTCTTACATTATTTCCACCTCCTCTTCAAGATGATTCTATGAGCTCTGAGAGGTGGGATTTGATGGAGGCCTCCAATTTAGTTGCTTTCTCTGCTTATTGTCTGTCTTTGACATTCTGCATCTGTTCCTGTCTGCTTCTGGAGGAAATTAAATATGGTAAATGAGTAGAAAATACTAAAATAGCTGTTGTAGCCACTACTTACCATTCAGTTGTTGAACTTTGTTTATTTATACTTTTAATTTTCTTTGTATTTAGTAAATTTTAATAATCTTGGATGCCACCCCACTAGTACATATGAAGTACACTCTTAATATATTATATGCTATTAACATATGTAATTAATATAAAATGCATATTATAATTTATATTTGTATATAAATTTTTGTATATGAATGACATTATTTGTATATTAATTATATATCATGGTAATTATATTTTATGAATTATATATATTCCATAGATAGTCATTAAAATGTGATTTATTTATATATTATACAAATATAATTTATATATTATATATGATAGTCTTGATTTTGAACTTATTAAATATTGTCAGACCAGCAAAATATATGATGGATATGGCTTAATTAGTTGTGATTTCCTTACTCATCATTCTTAATAAATTACATAAAACTTCATTTCAGCCAGGCAGTGGTGGCACATCCCTTTAATACCAGCACCCGGGAGGCAGAGGCAGGTGGATTGCTGTGAGTTTGAGGCCAATCTGGTCTACGAGAGCTAGTTCCAGGACAGACTCCAAAACTACAGAGAAACCCTGTCTCTACAAACCAAAACCAAACAAACAAAAAAGCAAAACAAAACAAAACTTCATTTCAAGCATCTCTAGTCCATATTTCCTCAGATTTGCATATTCCTTTAAACATAAGACCATAACCTATCAGACAAAAATATTATCTCTCCAGTTTTCATGAGATAAGCTAAAAATGCAAACCCCATTTTGCCTACATTTAATTTATCACCAATTTCATATAAATCTTGGGTATTTATTCACTTTTACTTCCTTCTGTAAAGTTTATTTCATTAATAAGTGTTTATGGCTGAGCCAACTGCACACTCAACATCTGTATTTTAAATTTTTAGCCACTTTTGCATCATATTTTTGAGTCCTGCATCATCAGCTTTGCACTTAATCTTGAATTTGCTGAATTGCATTCTAAAACAATCACTTTAGCAGGCAAGGGTACCATTTATGAGTCCATGCACATTCAATGTGTGTCTTGCCTGAACTTGCCCTTGAAAGTTTGGCAGGGAATATTTTCCTTTACAACTTAGAAAAATGAATATTTTCCACTATTAATTTCAGTTTTGATGACAAAGAGTCAGAAATAATTCCAATTCTTTTTCCTTTTTTTTGTAACTAACGAGCTTGCTGCTTGTCTCTGATGATTTAGCAATCTTCTCTTATATCTTTCACATTCTAAAAATGTCCCTATAGAGGGGTACCTATGAAGTGATGGTGCCACATTCATTCTGTTCAGTCCTTGAAATGAAACATCACAGTACCGGATAACTCTGGAAAGTTGTGTTGATCCACCACTCTACTCTGTTCTATTTGCTTTTCAGTGTCATTTAAAAATCTATGAAATCCTTATTATAATTATAGCAAATTTTAGAATGTAGCTCAACCTATGAGACTTAAACTCAATTCACTCTGATATTGCATCATTAGTATTTTTATCATGCTGGATAAATCACTTCACAAACCGCCTATTCTATGGGTGCTTCAGTTGCTCTGTTTATAAGATGAAACTCAGAACAGTCCTGTACTCATAAATAATGGTGTTAGCGTTTGTGACAAAAATGTCTTAGCCATATATCTGGCACTAGGCAAATTTTAAGGCTTTAAAAAATGTAAGTTTCCATATGATCATGGTAGGCTGGTGATAAATTTTTAGACATTCTAAAATGATGATTACATGAAATGACTCTCAGAAAGTGTCGGATATCAAACATATAACTAATGTGCATGTAATTTACTTATCAGTTATATTTCTGAAAATGCTAGAAAGTCACTATAACAATAGATTCATTTTCTCTGTGTCCACGGGTCCATTGTAATTAATTATTCTCCTTTGCATAGGGAATTGTGAATGAAGACATCTGTGTAGATGGATTACTGCCAGTTGATTATACACACACACACGCACACACACACACACTCCATCACACACACATGCACAAACACATCTAGACATATGCACAGAGAGACACATATGCATACATACACATATGCACAAAGGAATGCAGTAATTCAACATATCTTAAAATACCACCCTTTCTATATAAGTTCAAAAGGTACATTTGAACTGAGTTCATATCTTCCCTATTTTGTCATTTATTTTTCAGAATAATCCCCATTTAGGACAAGTGTCACCTCACCATCTTTTTGTGATAACTAGAACACTGAAATCAGGAGCTCTGAGACCCCTAGTTTACAAAGCCATGTTATCCTAAATGCTGTAAATGAGTAGCACACATGCATGCATGTCACATGGTAACTGTACAAGATTATAATAAACCTGATTGCAAAAAAATAGTTTATTAAAGAAATAAAAACTGAACCTGAATACAAGCATTAAATCTGAGTCTGGTTTATTTCGTTAACGAGTATGATATGATAATGCACATTGCTGCTTTATCTTCATATTTTTCTCTCACACTTTTTAATATTTTGTGGCCCATTTTGTTTAATTTTAGAAAGCAATGATAGATAAAGTATATAGAAAATTTGGTTTCATTTGTAAAAATTTCTGTCAATTCTTTATTGTCAGAAATGTTTGATTTCTTGCAGAATTGTAGTCTTGAATGCATAAGTTTTGCTTACAAAAAGAACTGCTTATTTCTTTTTCTCAACAAAGAAATTAAAATTTTAGTTGTGTGATGTCCAGAAAGGAATATTTGACAGTTTTCTTCCATTAATAATAATTAATGTAAAATTCCATCATCCTTAAAATACTAAAATCTCTTTGGCTAATCTCAAAGTATTAAGAGAGTGTGATTTTAATGCAAAATTCTGGCAAAAACAGTCACCGCTGGCATGCATAGTTAATATCCCATGAAAGGCCTTTGAACTGCAGCCGAAGGAGACAGGCAAAGCCCACTGAAAAGTGCCGCTCTTTCCTGGAATCGTGCCTAGCTCTTGCAAAGCAATTCACAGAAGGCCATTCTTTCTACTGTAATCTTTCTTCCTTCTAGCTGATGACGCCTTTATTTGGCTGCCTGTGTGGAGAGCCAGATCGCAACTGCACGCCATGTTCTGTGAATAAGGCAGTATTCACCAACAAGTGAAAAGATGCAAGGTATGGGGACTGTGAAGACTGGGAAGGATATAGAAGGTAAAGGTCAATACCATTGACTATGCCATTTATTCGTGACAGCTGAAGAGATTAGTCACTTCGTTAATGGGGAGCATTGGCTCTGTGATGACAGCCTCACTGCAGGTAACTCCAAACTGGATGAGGCATCCTACTCTACCTGCTCCAGCTTTTATACCACAGATCCCACAGACCAGAGATGCCACAGCCACTCCAAGTATGAAGTCCTGTACTTGCCTTCTCTGAAAACTATCTAATATCAAATATAAGATCTTTACCTGTTCAAGCAAGATTTTATATAAGAAGGGAAACAGATACATATCAAAATGTGGAACTTCCTAGCTCTTTTTTTTAAAGCAGGTTTGTGTTAGGTTTTTATTAAAGTTGTAAAATAATATGAAGTCTTATTACTTAAACCAATGCAAGCTTTTTAGAGTTCTAGAAGTCAGACACCAAAGTCAAAGTGTTCACCAGGCTGTTTTCCCTCTGAACCTCAAAGAAGAAATCTGGATTCTCGCCTAATTTAGGTTTTGGGCCTGCCTTCACTGATTTGAGGTCCATGCCCACACATATATCACCCCAACTTTTGTTTTTAACCTGTGTCTCATCTTGTTCACCTGAGGGTATACCTCCATCTACTTTCTTCTTATAAGGACACTTGTGATGTCATTGGCTAACTCAGATTCTTGGATAACTTTTGTTCCAAAATTTTGAGTTTAACAACAACTTTAAGGTGTCTATTGCCATATGAGGTAATGTAATCACATTAGGAATTAGAATATGTATACAGTGGGAATTATTCAACTTACTATAAAGTAGAAGAATTAGATTCTATAAATCATTCAGGTGAAGTTTAAGAGCATATATTTGTTATATTCAAAGACCTGCTTTTGTAGTAACTTGGGAGTGTTGGCTGTCTCCTGTAAGTCCTGTTAAGGAAATTATAATTAAAACTATTTTTCATATTTAGCATGTAATGCTTCTCTGTAGGGATCAAGCATCAAATAAGCATATATATACTGTGTGTGTGTGTGTGTGTATGTGTGAATATGAACTGTAAAGAAGATTATGAAAGTTTTTATCTAAAAATGATAAATATCTGAAGATATAGATATGTGCACCATGATTTGAATCATGTGCATAAAGTATACATGTATGAAGATATTGTACAATACCCTATAAATACATATAAATATGGATTAAAATTAATTTAAAATTAATAATTGTTAAGCAAAGTGAAAAAGCTCTTCTCTGTAGTAATACTAAATCCATAAGTAAGTATATCTTTTGACAAGTGTACGTTTGACCATTTGGACTCCAAAGATGGCAGTGGGGTCCATATTATTATCACATAGAATCTCTATTTTGTCCTTACAGATTACATGGAAAAGAGATCTATAATCCCCCACCTGTCTCTCTCTCCTGTCTGATATGGTTTCCTAAGCTGACCTTGATGGATGATCCTGTTTCAGCCTTTCCCATACTGTGAACTCCACCATCCCTATCACAATAAGGGTTTTCACTGAAGAAATAGGGTATTTGTAATAGAAAAAGTTGATATATTAATTAACTTTAAATATGTCATATTATTTATATAGTGGAACCTTGAGGTTTTATTATTATATGATGGTTATTTGATTCGTTTTATTTGAAAAAGCTAGATATTAAAAGGAACTAAGACCTTATGTATATCTAGAAGACGTATTAAGTCTTTGGTATTGTCGACATCTTAAACTTGAAATGAAATTTGAATATATCTGAGCTCCAGGGTTTTTATTTCCTGAATAGTATTATTATTAAAGCTATTGAAGTAGAATTTCAACATGAACTGGAAATTCTAGTCGTGAAAAACAGACTTCATATAGGCTACATTATACAAGCAGTGTTTCTTTTGTTTTATGCAAACTATTACATCAATTGAATACTTAAATTAGCTAAAGAGAACCAGGCTGATAATATTATTATAAACTATGACTTTATACAAACAATAATATATCCATATGTATGTTAATTTCTTATTTTCTTATATTGCATTGGACCTCAATATAGAAATAATGCCAGATAAATGCAAGCCACAGAGATACTTTGTGTAAAACAGCATATAAATGCAAAAATACTAGAATATATGGCATTAGGCAGTATTTCCACTACCATAGATGTATCAGAATTATCATTTTGCAGTCTGTTTCTAAAAGTCTCATGGTATTGTTACATACCAGCTTTATGGACCCTAATGTTGGAGGGAACTTACTAAAGTTATCAGGTACACTAAAATCATTCAGAATAAAAATACAAGTCCATGTCTAACCCCTGCTTCTGTTGGCTATAAATGTAAATGCCAGAAATGTTCAAGGAACGAATAATTCTTCTTCTATAAGGATAAAATAATATCCATAAACTTAGCTTCAGTGAATTCATAAGAGAAGAATTAACTCAATTCTTGTCATGGCATCTTTGCTGTACAAAGTCAACCAGAAAATTCCATTAGCAAAAGTAGCATGAAAAACATTCTTTAAATTCCAGAAAACACAAAAAATTGAATCATTTATTTTGAGAGACAGAGAAACAGAGGTAGAGGAGAGAGCAAGAGAGAGGGAAGAGAGAAAGCAAGAGGAAAAAGAAATAAAGGGGGAGAGAAAGATGAAAACAGAGAGAGATAGATAGATAGAGAGATAGAGAGAGAGAGAGANNNNGAGAGAGAGAGAGAGAGAGAGAGAGAGAGAGAGAGAGAGAGAGAGAGACATCATATGACCCAGAGTTACACAGAATACAGGGGAAGAACAAGACCTTCAGCAAGATCCAAGATACATGTATTCTACAATATACCAAGGTATTCTCAGTAAACAGAAATGAACTTTAACAAATCACTTTCCTCTACAAAAGAGAGCCCAGTGTAGACTCAAGGGGCTGTGTTTACATAAGTCAGCCTGATTTCCATAGGCAGATTATCCACCAAATTTTGGTGATCGAATTCTGGTGGAGGTGTGCTGCTTCTCTTGATGTGATAGCCTGGTACAATGACTTCTACAATCAAGATGTTCATCTAAAGCAGTTAAAGAAAGATGTTCACACAGAAATACAATTATTATAAGTTCTAAAACTGGAGTCATACTTCTCAAACTGGACCCAAGCTGCACCAAAGACCTCAATTGGCATCAAATTTATAATTTAGGAATAGTTTCATACTTGTTGTCTAGAGATTATTAGATTTTTCCTTGTTCTAAAGGAAGACAACAAAAATAGACTTCAGTGGAATATGCAGTGATACCCAAAGTCTCTTCTTCGAGTCATGGCACAGATTCCATATAAATCTGAGCAATTCACTCCAGAGGAAAATTTATTGTACATAGTGTCTGTCAACAAAAGTGACAAATTGATGTGGCTGAGAAAACTTGTTTCTTTTCTACTAGTAATATATTAAAAATGCCAGGCATGGATTCATCCATCTCCCCATACCCCTAATTTTGAGTACATAATTTATTACAAGCCACTTCACTGCTCTGTATGCAAATTTATACCCATATATAGCAAGATGGAGATATATAAACTTTAATTATCTTTAAAGCAATTCAGTTTCATTTTATGACCTTCTTAGAAACATTTTTCTTGGGCAAGGAGTATGATTTCAACATTAAAAACACGTTGCTTTCAGTACTAGAATACAATGCTCCTTTCCCTTTGAGAAACATATTTTACACCACAACACTTATGGGGACTGAAGGTCATCTTGCCTAAAGCCCTGTGGCCGTATTTCTGAAGCTAGATATAGCAGCATCTATTCTCCTGAAATCATAGTAGGATAGAAACACATATTTGATAACTTTAACTGAGATGTTTCCATTTTGGATGGTTGTTTCACATATTTTTTGATTATAATCACAGTTGTAAGAGAGTCGTATTTAATCATTGAGTACATTTATTAAATTCATTCTTTAAAACCACCTAGGTTTAGACAGAAGTCAGCTGTGTGTTCCTTTCTTTGGTAGAAAATGAAATCAATGTGCTTATGTGCATTTATTGTAAGCTTGTTTATTATGGGATTAGCTTTTAACAGTGTCGATAGGGGTAAAGACTATCTCTTTAGAGTGTTGCTTAGTCCTTTTGGAGTTTAGATCAGAAACCAAGGGACAATGTCCTCTCAGTGTTATCAGAGGAAAATGTTCAATGGCTAATTTTACATCAATTTGATACAAGCTGCAGTCATCTGAGAACAGAGGAGCTCAATTGAGAATATTCCTCCACCAGATTGGCCTGTGGACAAACCTGCAGTGCTACAACAACCACAAACAACTAAGCATTTATAAAACTATTTTTTGAAAATTAGAAATAGTGAGTGTTGATATTTCTCCAAAGGAAATATTCATATAAATATTTATAAATGTAAAATAGCAGTAACTATTCATCATTCAGTGGAAAGCATAAAATCTAATTTGGGCTTTATCAGTGATTTTAGTAGTTTCATGAAAGTATTTTCATGCTCAAATACCTCTTCAAAATAGGCCTCTAACAAAGTGCAGGCTAAGAATAAAAGGAGGGAAGGATTGCAAAATCGTGTCGTATAAGGATAAAGGAAAGAAGGGGAGTGAGAGAATGATGGCATTTTCCACAATAAGAAATGAGGTTGACTGAGCCTGGGCTGGAGCAGGCCTGAGGCACTGAACTCCATAGGAGCAAGGCTGAGCCCAATGACCTAGGCCAGAGTGGGCCTGAAACAGTGAACTCCATGGGAGTAGGAGAAGATCCAGACCAGGGACACTTACAGAAACAGGACTGAGCCAAAAACCTAGGCTGAAGCAGACCTGAGACAGCAAACTACACAGGAGAAGGTAAAGGGGAGCAACCACTGAGGGAGTTGGCCTGAGCCAGAGACCTCTGCATGTCCAGGAATGAATCTGGGACCTACAAGGGTGTAGGCAGGAACCAGAGACCTCTGAAGGTCTGGGTGCGGGTCTGGGACTTCTGGGGATGTAGGCCTGAGCCAGGTCCTCTGCGGGTCTGGGCACACCCGAGTCTGGAACCTCCGAGGGAATGGACTAGGGCCAGAGACCATTGTAGGACCAATCCCAAGCCAGGAACCTCTGCAGGAGAAGATCCAGGCTATAGACATCTACAGAAACAGGACTGAGCTGGCAACCTAGGCCAGAGCAGGCCTGAGACAGTGAAGTCTATGGAAGTGAGCTAACTCCTAAAGCACCAAGCAACCTCCAGGAACAAAGAGTGACTAACAGGGTAACTAGAACAGTGGCACTGACTGCATCACAAGGAGCAACCATCTGAGCCTTGGTTCCACTGGCATCTGGAAGATTGATCACCAGAGGCACAGATAGTCCCAACTACACCAATCAGAGGATAAGATGGGTAGACAATGTAAGAACATATGCAACACCACAAACAGCAATACAACACCAGTAAAAACTAGTGGCCCTACAACAGCAAGACTTGAACAACCAAATATAGATGAAGCAGAAGAAAAAGACCTAAAAATAACTTCAGGAGAATATTTGAGGCCCTTAAAGAGGAAATGAGAAGTTGCCTCAAGGAAATTGAAATAAACACAAAGAAAAAAATGGAAGACAACAAACACCTTAAAGAAAATGAAGAAAAGGAAATCAAACAGACGAAAGAAACCATACTAGACTTGAAAAACTGAAATAGAAACAGTAAAGAAAACACAAGCTGAGGGAATTAGAAATCATGAGAAAGCAATCTGGAACCACAAATGCAAGCATAAACAGCAGAATACAAGAAATGGAAGAGAGGATCTCAAGCACTAAAGATACAATAAAGGAAAGACTCATCAGTCAAAGAAGACATTAAGCCTAACAAAAGCTTAACACAAAACATCAAGGAAATATGGAACACCACAAAAAGACCAAACCTAAAAATAATAGGAATAGAAGGAGAAGAAATCAAAAGCACAGAAAATATATTTAATAAAATCTTAGAGAAGAACATTTTCAACCTAAAGAAAGAAATGCCTATGAAGATACAAGAAGCTTACAGAACACCAAATAGTCTGAATCAAAAAAAAATTCCCCTTTGCCACATAATAATCACAACACTAAACATACAGAATAAAGATTATTAATATCTGTAAAGGAAAAAGGCCAAGTAACATATAAAGTTAGACCTATCAGAATTAGACCTGATTTCTCAATGGACACAATAAAAGCCAGAAGGTCCTGGTCAAGCATTATGCCGACATTAAGAAAGCGCAGATGCCAGCCCAAACTAATATACCCAGCAAAACTTTCAATCATCATAGAAGAACAAAGCAAGATATTCTGTGACAAAACCAAATTTAACCAATACCTAGCCACAAAACCAGCCCTACACAAAATGCTACAAGTAAAACTCCAACAGAAGGAAGTTGCCTACATCAATTAAAACACAGACAATTGATAATATCACAACAACAAATCGCAAACAATGAAAAAACACACAAATTAACATCACAAAAATGAAAACTAAATTAGCAGGAGATAGCTATCACTGGTCATTAATATCCCTAATATAAATGGACTCAATTCCCCTATAATAGGAAACAGGCTAACAGATTTCATATGAAAACAGAATCCATCCTTCTGCTCCATACAAGAAACACACCTCAACCTCAAAGACAGACATTGCCTCTGAGTAAAGGGTTGGGAAAAAAATTCCTGTCAAATGGACTTAAGAAACAAGATGGTATAGCTATCCTAATATCTAACAAAATAGACTTCAAACTAAAATCAAAAGAGACAAAGAAGGACATTTCATATTATTCACAGGAAAACTCCATCAGAGGAAATCTCAAAACTGAATGTCTATGCCCCAAATACAAGGGCACCCTCATATGTAAAAGAAACACTTCTAAAGCTTAAATCACACATTAGGAGACTTCAACACTCCACTCTCACCACTGGACAGGTCAGTCAGACAAAAAAAT